>JAYGXS010002550.1:0-10168 GCA_036362985.1 Ligula intestinalis | reverse complement strand
ATCAGCGTTACTGCACTCGATCGGACTCACCAATAGTGGGTCAGCTCAAAACTTGGCAAAACAGACTTCGTAGGGACATGGAATTTGTTATTTGGCTTTTGATATTCGGCCTGTGAAGTGAATGCATTGAGCTGTCAAGTTCTGCTGCCGCTGATTGCCTTTGCGTTCGCCCGATGTAAGGCAAAGGCAATTGGCGACCAGGGCAGCTGAACATTTACCTTCTTGGCTTTTTAAACAGGAAAACAAAGTACCTCGGTCCTCTATTACAAAACATCTATTGGACAGTGGTCACTCTGTCGATCCGAAAAAATCTTTCCGAGTTCTTGTTCGAGCACGAACAAACCGGACATTACGCTACATGGAAGCAGCCTACATACGGCGGGAGAAACCCGACGTATGTAAGCAATTAGAACATGTGGCTAACCTACAGCTGCCTTGGGGTCCATAGGCCTACATTTAGTCACTTTTTGTTTGTTTTTGTGTTGTTTTCTCCCCCTAAATTTCCGCCCCTCCCGAGTTACGTTGAGAATATGAATGTTCGCTTACGCGTAAATTTGACCTTGCTTTATCGATTTTGTTGATATTCAAATTGTGCTGTAACCCACTTGTTATTCATTCATGCAAAAACGGGCCGCAGCTGACGAGCCGTCACGAAATTTATTTGATCGAATAAATTCTGCCATATTTGCTTGCTTCAAATTTCTTCCTGGGAAAAGATGTATCACATTTCTCAATAAGTTATATGCTGAGATATATTCACAGACATTTCCAGGCTTTGGATAGGGTTAGACAAGCACACTGCACGAAACGTCGGACCTCCAATAACCAAGGCTCGGTAAAAGCCCCCTCCTTTCTCCTGGAAGGGTAAAGACGACGAAATAAGCCTAATTAAATGGCCTCATAAACGAACGGGATCTCCCAGTCGACTGTATACGCTCATCAAGCATTGATCATATAAACTGCACCTTAAAATCAAACCATCTGTCTATTTCTGTTCCATCAAAAGCTTATTTTCATAAAACATGAACATATTTGGTCGATACTGTAGTCTTGCCCCAGTCAAGTCAGCGTTACAAAGGGCAGCTGTAATTCTTGAGGGACATATTCCCATTTGAATACCTTCTGACACCTTAAATAGATTAATGTAGGTCTGTTTTGATCAACAAATGTCCTCCGCAAATATTAGAGAAGGGTAAGTACTATAATTTTGACGCTTCATACACTCGCAAAATCCACTTTAGAAACAAAAATCAAAACTCACGGCTGATTGCATATTCCGCACAGGATTTCGTCCGCAGCCATGCCTGACCACCACTTGTCTGCTTTTTTGGTCAAGGCGACCACAACGCGCATGCGCGCATGCGAAGGGCATTACTGTCTCGTCGTGTCAGAGTTCGCTCCTCAGCCAATAAGCATATGGCTGAGATGTGAGTGGTCTAGTGGACCACCAATCACAATTGCAATCCACGCTGATGTTGCCTGTTGCGACTTCTATACGGGAGAAGCGAAGCCCCTCATATAAAAAACCTCAAGAGAGGTTTCAGTCGAAAGTATTCGGCAATGGTAAATTACCGAGAGGCAGGAGCCGAGAGTTCGGGAGAAAAGTATATCGATATAACGTATTTTGTCATTCTCAGTGGGGCAAGTCAGCCTTGAGATGGTGGAGTATGTTTGAAGCCGTGTGGGTAATCATATGACAAACAGTCCATCAGCTAACGCACTGCATGTGGAATCCACGGCGGGCTAGATGGGACGGTATTATTGGAGGGAATGCAGCAAGTGTCCATTTTCCCTGCATTATACAGCGGCCGCTGTTCGCTAATAATCTGTTCTGAGTAGCTCGGGCGACGTTGCTGTTGTAGGGACAAAGTAAGGATACTAATGTCTTTCGAATCGCTGCTGTTTATGGGGTTTTCTCAAGTGTTAGATAGTGCCCACGATGTCGAGGCGATATTATCATGGCCACGTGTACTAGGCTTCCGTTCGAGCTGTCAGTCTGTATGAAGATGGACATAGAAGATGAACGGTATTTGGAGTTATTTCAGCACCTATGCCTGAAGAAACTCCACCCTGTGCGGTACACCGCATTAATCTCCAATGAGACAGTCCACACTCGCTACGACATTGATATCTTAAAAAATTTCAGAAAGAGAAATGAGGTGGTTTGAACACGTTGTCCATCGTCCACGTCGCATAATCAGCGTTACTGCACTCGATCGGACTCACCAATAGTGGGTCAGCTCAAAACTTGGCAAAACAGACTTCGTAGGGACATGGAATTTGTTATTTGGCTTTTGATATTCGGCCTGTGAAGTGAATGCATTGAGCTGTCAAGTTCTGCTGCCGCTGATTGTCAAGCGTAAAGAGATGTTGTACTCGGCGCGGCTGCGCTGACACATCCCTCCTTCGCTCGCCGAGCCTTTCGGTATGCACACTACTTTGCCAAATTTTGCATGACAGCCGCAATGTCCTGTCCATCCTAGGCTCTGCCGGCGACTCGCTGCCTGAGGCCCACGCTAGCTCGAGCTAATCGATCCTGCCACCCCTCCTGATTGGTTTCACAGGCGATCAAGGACGTTGCATATTCAAGGTTTCGCAGACGCGGATACACACGCCTTCTCAGTTTGCCTGACGAGGTAGCGGTTGCTATCGCTTGCCAGAGCCTGTTCTGAAACTCTTTTCGCACAGTAAAAGCTGTTCCACCCAATTCTGTCTTCCTTGGCTTTCGGATTGAAGAACCTTACATATGTTGTAGACACAACCAATCCTTCAACAGCGGTTCACTCTGGGACGTAATCGAGGCCAGCCAGATCAGGTATATTTTCAGCTCACTTGAAGTAGCGGCTCGCAATCGGCGGTTCATTAGAATCCTTTAATCATCTTATTCATCCCGACAGCTTGGTGTAGGTCAAGTGCGTTTCCTATGCTAATTGGTTGCTGATGGATAAGACTTGGACAAATACCAGCACTTCACACGGAAGTAACATAAATTGTTTTGTTCTTGGTTTGATGGAACAATAACATGAGAACACGAATCATCCCGCTTAAGAGGCGGCCAAGCCCTCTTGTTTGTGTTAAGGGTTAGATCTAAGAAGCCACATTTTGGACTTGAAAATAACGTCCAGAATTTTTTGTATTTACTGAATGAGCGGCCGATCTCAATGAAATTTCTGACCTTGTGCCGAGTAATCAAGGTAGGCGTAGTTACGCCTGACACGTGATCTCACCGCGTTAAGTGCTCATTCCTAAATGGAAGTAACGATTTTCCTGTTTTTACGCAGTATACCAAAGCTCAGACATTACAAGTAGTAGACGACTACTTTCAGGTAAAATTAATCATATTTTATTGGAGTCGCCCGTCGGATGCGAATGCAATGGTTACTTTTTTTGCCACCTGTGTTTGAGGTCTTTCAGAGAATGAAGACGCACTGTCAGCAAAAGCGAGTATCTGTGGCGGTTAGAGATTAAAAATCGACTTTAGCTGTAAACAGAAAGTTCGCTCCGGCAAATAAGGGAATTCGTTGGGCTATTGGCCAGCAATTTATTCGTTAAGCATGGCATGTTGCCGTGACATGTTTTTCTGCCTATGTGACTGAATAAATCGCCTGTTCTGTAGCGTGTGAAGAACGGTACGTGCGCGTCAGATTTGCTTGTCTGGGTGGTGGACGCGTGATTGGTTGGATCAAGGGTAGTCTGCAGAAGGGGAAGGGTGTAATCCTAGGGGCTCATGAAACAGAAAGCAGATATGTCGACGTGCATCAGGCTGCCCCAGGTTTAAGCATGACTACAGATCGTAAGCGCAGACCAAGCCCGAGGGGCTGCCGTGCTTTAGTGGTGTGTCTGCAGGTCGGCACGCTTGTCCCAGACGTCGGAAGGCCGTCGAAGAGGACACTGGAGCGGTTGTTACGAATTGACCTGGTTAGAGGATTTGGCAACAGGTTCACATTCTGTTTATCGGCTTTTTGAGTCATCTTGCAGCGTGCGTTGATCTACGTAGTCCGAATGTGCCCATTATGAGGTACATCCATTTTCTGCCCGATGCATAAATTCATTATCAGTACAACGCATTTGAGGTAGTGCTAGGTTACTCTTACAATGCAGCATGACTTCCATATGATACAATTTGCGACGATTTGAGGTGCACAATGGTTCTTCAGTCTTCCTCTAGAATTGGTTATCGTTTGATAAAACTATACCTTCGTGAAAATTTAAAGAAGTTCACTTGGGGCGTTTCAAATTCTTTTTTAACAACATGACTTGTCCAGGAGACAATTTTGCGCACACCTTTCTGTATTCGATTAATTATCTTCAGACTTGTATATTGCTGTGGAAAAAAGTCAAAAATGCGGGAAAGAAGACTTATGAGAGTAGTGGGGACAAATATATGGACGCTAGCTGGTAGACAGGTGCTTGCTACAGTTTAGACTTAAGTTCACTTATAAAAGTGCATCCTCATTATATTGGAACCCTGTTTAAATGTACTTTATTGCTTATTATTATGGTGAGTTCTTCCATATGTAGGGTGGGAGGAAGGAGATGCCATCTTTATAATTTTCGGGAACCTGTATAGTGGAATTTAAGTTATGAGTTACCTGAATCATTTTTCACGGGCCCTCCTGTATATAAACAAGTGCAACGAACTCCCTACTCCATAGGCAGTGCTGGAGCTCCGCTAAGCCAAACAAGTCACCACTCGGGTACCTCAAAAACCAATGAGTCGTCTAACGCCAGCGCCTGATAGCCGAGCAATCATTAGTCCAATTCCGCCATATGTAAGAAATGTTCAGCAGGTCACGAACCGCACTCCAGCCATCAAGCAATTAGTGCATAAGCGGGCAATTATCCTCGATTAGGTAGTCTTTTATTGTCATATGTGTACAGTAGCATAGTGATTGTATTATATAAAAACATATACTCCATGTGCATGTATTACCCGTTTCTGTTACTGTCTCTGATTTAGGATCCGCGACGGACTTCGAGGCGTCCAACGAATAACACGCGTGTCCTAGCGATCATTTCTTATGCTTTTCTTTCTCCTCTTTATTACTGCATGGTATTCACGTGTTCACTTCATGGAAATGTGGTAAGAAACAAGCTTGACATTACCCATTCGCTCTCTCTTATGACAACTAGATTATGGCTTCAATGAGTGCGTAATCCACATTCGTAGACCCGTACGGTGGCAGCGGTACGATCTAGTCAGTACATTACGTAGTGCTGATTCTGTCGATTCGCAAAATATGGCATTTGGTAACATTGAATGACAGGAGCCAGTGGGTCCACCTTTGCTCTTGTCGATGCATATTTGCCTGCAGATTCGTTTCAGCATCATCGTCGCAGATGACCTTCCAAAACGTAATGTAGTCAGCAAAAATAATGATGTTGCAGTCTGACTTACATTTGCAGTCCTTAGAAAAAGGATAGGAGGAAGGCCGGTGCCTTGAGAAACCCATTGTCAAACACCACCTCCATCGATTACTGATCCTGAATACACACAACGTGAGGTCGACCAAAGGTAAAGCTTTCAATCCACTGCCAAAGCTTGCCCTTACCATTATGTGGCTTTATGTTTTAGAGAGGTTAGTACGGCAAACTACCGGGGAGCGTTCTCGTGTGACTGGCTGAATTCGGTAAAGCTAAGCAGATTCAGATCAGAAGAAGATGCGATCAGTGGAACAAGGACTTTATTTTCCTCATTCTCCAAACCTGTGTCTTCTCGCGTGCCCATTGCTAACTCATCCTCTCACCTCTACGGTCTCTTGTGCGTTTGCATCCCCCCACCCCCACTTTCGTCTCGTGTACGCCCGAAGCTAATCGATTCCTCACGAGCCCTGATGCCAACACCTGCACACTTTCCTGATTGGCTTACGACTGGATAAGCTTGGCTAAACCCGCGCACATAAGCTTTTTTCCACTAACTCGGCTAGCTTTCGTACGCGGTGCTTGCAGCAGCTTTCGTTAAGCTATTTGAGCTTAGAAAAGTTGTTCTTATTCATTCCGTCTTCCCTGGTTTGTGATTTTGGGATTTTTCTGATGTTGACACAGCAACTGGCTGTCGATATTTGTAATGTTGCATGCAGAGAATTAAATTGCCTAGCAACCGGCTGCATATGCCGAACCTTTGGTAAATAGGACAGTTCCTGTAATCGACGGAGCGCTACCAGAAATTCTTGAAGACAGAAAATGTTCAAAGGACAAGTGAGGGGAAACACTTCTGCCTTCGATTAATTACCTTCCGATCTGTACATTGCTATGCTCCCAGGGAATAAGTAAGTAGGTAAAACCCTTCCCACTGCGATCTGCATGTCCATTTCCTCATGGAAAGAGAAAAAGGAGACGCCAGATGGAATGGACGGTTTATGCTGTGCAGAGGAAGGAGAGAATAGATAGGAGGAAGTTGCTCGTCGGACGAAAACACAACCGGCCGCGAGAGAGCCGACCTCCGAAGTGATTGAGCCTAGAGGCAGTCAGCCCAGCGACAAGCATGGTTTTTGTATGAATCAGCATTGAAGGTTGACTGGCCAGTCGTTGGTGTTTCCATACTCCTTAGCACCCGCGAGATTTTTAGCATCATTGCAGCTTGCATAATCCTCGATCGGCTGCTCTACGGGCGACCATGACTGCCATTATATGACCTCATGTTTGGCGTGACGCGGGGGAAATACTGGCGATAAAGGGCCACTACAGTTGCATGCATATAAGATGTGGGAACGTCAAATAAAATCTACCTGTTGTTAGGGTGTGGGGAAGCAAACAATGCTTGTCAGTGTTTTTTGATCAGCATCAATGTGGTAATTATGTTAAACAAATAAGGAAGATAATTATATGCCAGCGGTTGAATTAGTGACTTCGGGCTGCAGTAACACCACCACCTGTATGCAGTAATTTTGCACACAAGGAGAAAGTTCGTGTAACCAGATTAAATTTGCCTCTGTCATTACCAGCAGTCGCTTTACAACGGATTTTGAATTACTGCAGGGGACCTTATAATAACCCCACCTTTAAATATCAGAACCCGACTGTTTACGAGCTACCACTTTCTACTTTAATTTTTGATGATAGTCTCCAGAATCCAAAAATTTGAACAACTGAAGTGCTTGACCCAGCGATCGCCTTTGCTTTGCCCTACTTACTTCCTGGGACAAATATTTTTGCTCTTTGCCGTGGAAAATAACAGCAATAGGAAGGGCAAACTGTTGAAAATCCACATGACGTGGTATTTGGCGGAATGCAGAAGTCGATCATGAAGAACGAACATCGCCTCGCACTAGTGCCGGTATAATCATGGCGTCCTCCCTGTATGGAAGAGCGTTTGACGAGGATGAATTAGGAAAATAGTTTGCGGATGAGAATACGCCGACGTCCAGATAAGCAAATTGCTCTACAACACATAGTGCCCAAGATGCAAATGATTTAAGGCGACATTCTTAGCTTGGTATCACGATTTTTATGCAAAATAAGTCAATTATCTTGCGGGAGCCTGTACAAAGTACTGCTGCATGGACCCATCCTTTCTTCACTGGCCAAGTCTCTGTGTACTCGCGCCTGACAAAATTCTCCACACCTCCATTGTCAATCATTGCGAGAGACCTGTGATGTCCGGACTGTCCTACGCTCTACCCGACGACTCGCTTCCTGAGACGCACGTAAGTTTGAGCCAATTGATATGCTCATTTCCCCCTGATTGGATGCTCAGAGCACAAGGGCATTCCGCAGTTAGGTCTTTGCAGCAGCGGACTTATCTGACCTTCGGACGCAGCGGTTGCGATCACTTGGCAGCGCCTATTGCGAAGTCCTTGATTTGGGAAATTCTCTCTTTTTGATCCTAATACTTGCTAACAGTTATTCGGGAAAGGTGCTAGCAAAACATGACCAAAGCGATTTATATACGGATCAGTTAATAATTACTGTATTATTATTATTATTATTATTATTATTATTCCAAACACGCTTCGTAATGCACCCTATCTGATTAATCTAATAATTAATTCTCTCGACAAGAATTACAAGCAACCGATTTCGAACACTGATAACGGTATAGTACTCATTGACACCTGCAAAACAACGAACTCCATCTTTTCGAAAAACAGTTATCTTTTAGTAGAGGTGTTTTTCTAATACGTTGAAAATGCCCCCCCCCCCTGTTATTGCGACGCCTTATTCCGTTTTGATTTCGCAAAAACGGACCGGTCTCTCGTCACATGACCGTAAGACTACGTTCAGATTGTGATGTCATCACATGTTATCCTTTGCAATGTAGTCGAATATGTCTCAGTGGGCGTGGAATGCACGATCTTGTAAAATACTCCCCATCACAGGGGACAAATGTTCATGGCTGTATTGACCTCCTTATCGGAGTTTTATCACTTTTTTCCAGTTTAACTGAGGCGAACAAATCCAAATTCATGTACACTGTATAATTTTGAATCTTTGACGTAGTCACAAAAAAAATTCCTTGGAGCTGTTAACCGGTTTAGCCCACGACTTGTTCATTGACATCGACTGATGACCACGAAATGAAGAGTACCGAAACCAGGCCCATGTGATTAGCTTGCTGTTTCGCACGTTGTTACATGCCTCGGCGATGCGAATTCTATTTCATGTCGAACGAACAGATTCCGCGAATGCAGAATGTTTTTGCTGCTGCTTACCATCCTGACTGTGAAAACCTCGAATTGACTTTGCAAAAAATTGATAATACGGTTAAAGATGACATCATAGATCATGAGATGAATGCAGTCAAACTCAGACAATGTACATCCGCGATAACCAAGCCTTACAGATTTTGAAGTAAAGGAGATGAAACAAAGTCGCCAAAAGGACAATGCGCACACACATTGGAAAGTAAGACGGACTTAATTTTTACACCCGTTGTGTTTCAATGCATTACGAAGGGCAAGAAACCATGGAGAAGTAAAAGCACACTTGTGAGTTTCGTAGGGACATCTGTATATTCAAAATATAAAAAAGGATTATGGGTCTTTATCACAAAATTCTGTCGGGTATTGGAGATTTAAACAGACATCGTTATGCACTGGAGGTGAAAGTTTAAGGGTGTACAGTGCAAGTGTGGTATTTACCACCCGAGGGCCTAAAAAATGAAAAAAAAGGTTGTTGAAAAGACAGCGCGAAATTCTGATTTGAAATTAGTCAGCAGGTAACTCCTTCTGAAGTAAAATAATTCTGAACACTCTTAGGTCACGGTCGCTAATTGAACTTCGAACCATACCCGCCTCAGTTGTACCTTGGAGCCCGCTCTCGACATCCACTAAAAGCAGCAGCACAACGACTATTATCAGTCAGTCAGTAAATCAGTCTCAGTATATTTTCAGGAAATGAAGGAAAACTATAGAAACACCATCGAAACGGTGCAGAAATGCAAACGAAGTAGCTAAGTTGGAAAGCAATTTACCTGTCGTAATAGTCTGCCATGCCTAGGGTTTGGGTATCTATATAACAGATTTCTGGCTCGATCGTCTGAGGGAACTGTTATTGGGATGCGAACGGCAACGACTTCCAGCCTACGACGCTGCCCTTCTGTCCTTGACAGTTTATAATTTTCCAGGTAAATAGAAAACACCTGCAACGCTGACGGATCCAAATTCTAAAACTGTCTTCATCAATGATCCTAAGTTCATGAAATGCACCAACCTGAAGACCACATACTCAAAATATACCAAACCGCAAATGCCTACACCTGTAGATTAAGCAGGTTCAGAGGGAAAAAGACAAGGTGGAAAGCCTTTTTATGAAAAAACGACACGCTATGAATTCTAAGTTGTGAAAATACACGACAACGAAAAGAGGTTTTAAGGTTTGTCCGCTTTAGAATATTAACATGCATAATAACTTATTTCTAAGATGGTCCACTAACTGAAGGTACATATACCGGACTTCAAAATAATAAGTTCCGCATTATGAAGATATCAACGCAAACCCATCAGACGGATAAAGTGAGTAAGCATAGACGAAATTGCGATATATCAACCATATTCAATTGGCGTTTCGGATTCCAGTTCAACCTCATTTTAAGAGACAGCAAAGGCCATTCGCACACACGGATTTGCACAGCTTATAGGATGCAATCGCTTGGCTACTGCACCCATATGACAATGGACGCCTATGAAAAACCACACGCTAAGCATCAAACCACCAAATGCGTATGTAG
>JAYGXS010002548.1:0-10173 GCA_036362985.1 Ligula intestinalis | reverse complement strand
ATTGAATTAGACCTTCAAAAACTAAACGACTGGAGTGTTCAGTGGCAAATGCCGTTTTCACCAACAAAATGTCATCTCATGATTTTTGGACCACTAAAACTTCCCCCCATAATGTTTAGTGGTCAAGAAATAAAAGAGCTTACATCTTTAAAAGATTAAGGTGTTAGCTATTCTAATACTCTTGACTTATCCCCACATGTTAAACAAATCGCACCAAAAGCCAATCGACTATGTGGCTTCATTAGTAAAAATTTCACATTAATTACACTTAAGACTAAACTTTACAAAATGTACGTTTTACCTATTCTAGATTGCTGCTCAATATTTTTCGGTACCATGTCATCAGATGACAGACAGAAGCTAGAAAAAATCCAGTGAAGGTTTACCAGAGTTCTGTGTAAACGCGATGACGCCCGAGACTCCTATTCAATAATGTACAATAGATACGGTCTTAAACCCCTCTGGCAAAGGCGACTCCAAAATGGTTTAACTTTCCTATTTAAAGTGACACATAATCAGAACATCCTTAGCAATAATATGTTAACAAATCAAAACGGTTCCCGTCCCACTGGAAACAACCAGCATACAATTCATAACGCTAAAGCTAGGACGGCCCAGCGATCAAATTTCTACACCATAAGATATGCGATCATATGGAATGCCCTACCCAACGATATTCGCAAAAGCCACAGTTTAGCCGAATTTAGAAGAAAGACCAAGCAGTTCTTCTCAAATGACATGACGCATATATTCCTGAACAAAATAGGACACTTTGCTAACCAGTTCTTTGACGTCCAATTCGGACCAAAAGGGATCTAATGGTCCAGGAGAGTTCCCGTACATTTTGGAGAAAACTGGCCAATGCTGGAAGCTTTCCAGTCGACGGTTTCCAACGCTGATCAAATCAAAGCTTAAGCAAAATTGTGCCTTGCCTCCTTTTCCAATCCTTAAAAATAAAAATAAAAAACAAATACTAAGAACAATTTATCTATTCCAATATTCCTCGACTAATATCCCAATGTTTATAAAAAATTATTATGAAAGAAAATAATTTTCTCTTCAACTATACTAAAATATATATTGTTTCCTTTTATAATGTATCAGAAGTATGAATGCTAATAATGTAAATCTCAATCTCACTTAGATATTCGACAAACGAAGGCCAAGTGTCTTCTGCCGATGCACTTGAATGACGATGGTGCTTCGCAGCTGCCTCGACCCACCTCAGACATCTGCAACGTCCCATCTACTTATCAAACTTGTGCCAATGGACAACGATTGTAATCTCCGTATCGAGCAGACCCATGCATACGGTAGATGCGATGTCCTCAGATGATCTTTTCGCCTTCAAACTGACCGTGGATAAGAATACCTCAGTTAAAAGACATGACAGTTTTTCCAGACCCCGAGTATTCTTACTATAAAACCGTAACACGTACAATATATAGCTATTTTATTCATGTTTTTTCTAGATTTGTTCCCTAGAAGTCAGGTTTTTTTCACTTAAAACAAACTCCTTATTTCGCACACTATTGACCTAGCAAAAGACCAAAACAAATACAATAGTCACTGCGAAAGAAGGGGTTTGGGTTAGGTTTTTTCCTGCCTTCCGGGGTTTTTGACGGCGCCAAAGATGTGCTTTACAAATAAACCTTATTATTGAGGGTTCGGGACGCTTATTGTCATGGGAAAAATAATATAACGGAGAGATAGGAAGGGGTCATCCGGGACAACAGGAGAAGACAGTGGAAGTCAAGGCATCATCACAGAGATGCGACCCACCAGACTCTGGAGTTTACAAGCATCCGAGCGGTAACCATCATTAGCAACTTTGAAGATCACCGTATCCTGGGAACAGTTTCAAATGCCAGGAGGACCCTTTTCTAAATCATACTCCAGAGTCCACGAGCATCCGAGTGGAAACAATCAATAGCGACCACCGTATGCTGGGAATAGCTTCAAATGCCAGGAGGACCCTTTTCGAAATCTACAAATTGCGTGTTTGGAAAGGAAACAGAAAGTAACGACTTTATTTCCTCCAAATTTAAATGCTTACGAAACTTGCTTTTGAAAATCGATAATGTAGTAGACAAATTAATTTTGAATGGGAGATTATTTCTGATAAAAGCACATTTGGAGGTAGAAAAGCGAGAACGGTAAGATGTGGAGCTACGGGGTGGTAAAATTATCATGGAAGGTCATGGCGTAAGGTCAGTCTACTGGAATAAGAGCGTTAATTTTTGGGAGATTAGGACTATTGTTAACGCGACACAAAAAGCATATACCAGCTTCGAGTCTTCTTACACGAAGAAATTTAATGTTCGCTAACTGACATCTATCTGTATAAAGAATACCAGACCCAGAAACAGAAAATATTTTACGATTTAAAACTCGCTGAACCTTTTCAACCTTACTACGGTCATTCTGGTTCATAAGGCCAGTATGTGGACAGCAGTATTCTAGTATAGGGAGAAAAAAAAACATGCGGTATAGTGAAAAGAAGGAAGATCTTCGGAAAATCGAGTTATACTCGTGAATTTTCGAACAAGTATCACGTGTTCGTCGTCAGACTAAATTAAAAGTGAGGGCTGGGAATGTCGCACTAGATGTTTTGGAGGCGGTATAGTTTTAACTTCATTTCTGGGAGGAAAAAAAATACGCGATGTAAACCCATATATCTGTGCGGCCTTGGCAGAAATTTGAGCTGCGTGAGGTGATAATGCAAGCATATTCGTGTAAGTAAGACCCACATCCTTTATCGATGATCGTTCTAACAGTGGACTTTTTTGGAAAATAATGGGTCCAGGAAGCTTTGCAGGACCCAAACACAGGAAACTACATTTGGATGGAGAAAACTCCATCTGCCATGTGGAGCCCTAACTTCAGAGGGTACGCAAGTCTGCGTTAACTTGAGCAACGCAACTACTGACCGTGTCCTGAGAAAATGAGTAAATACACTTAAGGTCATGAGCATAAAATAAATGTTCTGAGTTATTGAGCACTGTTGAAATTTTTATTAATGTAAAGAATGAAAAGGAGGGGACCTAAAACAGTGCCTTGGAAAACGCCACTCGTGATCGCCTGAGGCATTGAGTAATTATTGCCTACTAAGACTTTCTGGCTGCGGTTAGACAGGTAGGAAACAATTAAATCGAGGAGAGGAGGCCTGATGCCTAGGGCTTTCTAGTTTCACTGAAAGACGCCGGTGTGGCACCTTGTCAAAAGCTTTACTGAGGTCAAAGTAAATCATGATGACGGATTGCTGTTCATTAGGAAGTGAAGTAACGAGGTTAAGAAATGCCACGTGACAGGTTTCGCATGATCTTGCAGGAATAAATCATTGCTGTGGGGCGCTTAATAGTTTATTTCCTACACAAAAATCGAGAATTTGATTAACAATGATCTTTTCCAAAAGTTTGGCTAGGGCCGGGGTTTTATGATCACCTCGGTAATTATTTACGTCCGAACGAGATCCTGACTTGAAGACTTGAAGAAAAATATATGTCTTCCATGAGTCAGGAAAGAAACCGTAAAGAAGATAGGTTGAAAAAAGATGACTAAGCAATTGTGGTTAGCTCAAAACTCTCTTCATAAGCACGTTTGGAATACCGTCAGTTCCCGAGGAGTGCGAGTTTTTCAGACGGATAGTGTGCGATCATGTGTGACTAAGAATGGCTGAAACGACGGGACCGGTTCAGATTCCCCCGTAAGATGCTTTGCAAAGAATGCATTAAACAGTTCAGCCATGTCAGACTCATCTAGCACAAATGTTTTATTTTCATTCAGTAAAGGGGGTATTTCGTGACCTCGTTTAGCGGAGGACCGACGACGGAACAGCCGGGCAATAGATTTTGCAGAGTTTAACTCGCTGAGTGCGCAGGATTTCCTCTGATTTTCACTTGCAAGTCTAATCTTAAACGCTAATTTGAAAATCTCTGCGATTCCTAGGTGCACAGATAATGAACTAGTAGACTGGTCTGTCAACTGTCTTTGCAATTTCTTTAATCTAGACAAAAGAAAATGAGGAACGGTGGGGTCCGAAGTATAAGGCTTAACATATTTGATCGGCACAAATTCCAAAATGCTATTTGAAATTGCCGTCATTAAGTCACCGAGAATTTTTACACTGTTCGTGGAGGCAAGCTCCTGCCGGTCTAATGAGTCCATGAAGTTGTTAATTCAATTAATATCAGTTAGATCAAAAGCATGATAGGTACGAACGGTGCTAGCCATTTTCGTAGAAGCAAGCGGAAGACAACAATGGATTAAAGTATGGTCACTTTGGAAGAGGTTCTGATCGTAGTCAACGAAAAGGGGAAAATTTTCGTTCGTGAAAATTCAATCTAAAATATGCTGATCCCTCGTTGGAGAACAGACCAACTGAGACTATTTTGAAAAATTGATGATATCTAGGAAGAGCTGAAATCTGGATGGGCAACAGTTCAGTGACCAATCAACTTCGGGAAAGTTGAAATCCCCAGCGATAGCTTTAGCGTCAAAGGCGTACTCCGAAATCAGCCTAAATATATTGCAAAGCTTTCCCTCATCTTCGATTGATGAGTTAGGGGGATTATAAATGCAGCCGATAGTCACCTTCTGACTGTGAAACGGGATAATGGATGCAAAGCAGTTATTGCCTGAGAATGACTTAGCATCTAGATCGAACGGGAAATGCTTTAATATAGAGAAGACAACCATTACAACGCTTACTAGTGCGGTCTTGACGGTAGAAATCATACTCGTCTATTATGAGTAAAGCATCAGAAATTAGCGGATGGGTCCACGACTCTGTAGTGCATATAACATCTGGCTTCAGCTCAAATTCAATGGCTCTAAGTTTAGCCATCTTATTTATAACAAGATGATTTCTAATGTAGATCGAGTAATCGAACTAGGGTTATCTTTATTTAGTAATATAAATTTGGAGGTGGGTAATTTAATTGGAAGTTTGGAGAATATCCACCAACTGGATCAGGATAATTGGCATTAGAAGGCTGGGGGGATAGGTAAAAGCTGCAGGTAGATAGCTCTGTGACATCGACAGGCCATAGGGATTAGTGCCGTGATGAGCTTACTGATAGGTACCGGGAAATTGGGAAAACCAAGACGGAAAATCAAGGCTGGTGGGTGAGGTGTGGTAATTATGAGGATTAAGCGGTGGAAATCCTGGCCTAGTATGAAAGTTGTGATAAGAAGGATTAGTTCAGTTTTCAGTTAAAGCACCCTCAGATGCAATAGGGTTCGTACTTTCTGAGCGCAAACCATAGCACAAGTCAGAGTATCTACTGAAATTCAGTACTTGTGAACAAACAAAGCCAGTTTCGAGTTTCCGGTGCCGAGGAAAAGAATTATAAATAGTAAGAACACAAAAGCCGGTCCAGCAAACTATAACGACAGCCCTGTTCGACTATCCGTCCAGACTTCATAACGATCACTTCGTCTGAGTCGATTATTGTCTGTAGACGATGGGCAATTGTGAGAATCGTATTGTTGGATCGTATTATCGGATTGTCGCTTGAATTATTGCCTTGGTTCTTAGGGCGCCAAAGAGAAGAACATTTCTGGAAAAACTTAAAACATTTTACAGAGACGTTGGATAACAAGTGCGGGGGTAGAATACACAACTATTGCGCGGTTGGACTTCTATCCAACCAGTCGCGCGCTTTAGCCGAACACGTAGCTTGGTATGATTAGCTGATGATGGTCAACAAACCAGAAATAACTTTTCTGGTCTCCCTTGTCCACGTCAGCAATCTCATTTGGCCTATGTTATACTAGTTACGGATCGCAGGATTGAATTGCTGGTGTTAAGATGTCCTTACAAAAACATTTTCCCACCTAGTCGGCGAACACATGTCACGAACTACTGTTAAACAGACGCTTGGGAATGGACCCGTCATCACTTCTGGCATGGCTACTCCAACTCAGTTGCGTCTTCCTCAGCATGACGTGAATTCTGGGGGAAGACAGTTTCTTCACTTCCCTTAATGCCTGGGATACTTTCCTGCTACACTGCCATCAGGATTCCCCAGTTACGGCTTTTCTGAAGATGGTCGAACTTTCTCACTAGATTTTCGCAGACTCCGTGTCGTGTGCAGGAGTATCGTCAGAATGGTAATCCGGCACGTTATTCGTTTCTTGTTCAGATGAAAGGCACAATGATTCTAACCGGAATTATTTGTTGGAAGAAAGTTCGAGTGGCTTTAGAGATGTGACTTGCGATATCATCCTTAACTGACATTAATTGGCCTTTGTCTCACCGGTAGGCAAATGGGTAATAGTCTATTATAGGTACCACCGCGGAAAGCAATAGCACAAAATTCTTTCCTCAGGGACCGATGATAATTTTTCTTTACTGTAGTACATTTGAAGTCAGTTTTTTTTACTTGAGCTAAACTCCCTATTTCGCCCACTATTAAGCAATCACAAAACTAAACCAAAACCAATACCGACTACAAAAGAGGGAGTTTGTTGTAGGTTTTTCCCGTCTTCGAGGTTTTGGAAGGTGCCCAAGAGGTGCTTTACCAATTACCCAATTTTTTAATATTACCTGCAAACCGGTAGTAAATAAATAAAATAAATACATAATAGGGATTATACGGGTGGGGCACTACGGGAATACAGGAGATAAGATAAAATAAAATGGCAAACAAAAACAGGAAATAATAAATTGAATTATGATAAAAAGGATATCTATAGCAACGAAAAGCGTATGATAATTTAAAAATGAATTAAATTAAAACAAATAATTAACTAATTAAATTAATACGATAACAATTTTTTTAATATTAACAATCATAGTGCACCCGTATTAAATACTTCTTAAGTGGAACCTA
Organism: Ligula intestinalis; assembly: GCA_036362985.1. Classification (NCBI taxonomy): domain Eukaryota; kingdom Metazoa; phylum Platyhelminthes; class Cestoda; order Diphyllobothriidea; family Diphyllobothriidae; genus Ligula; species Ligula intestinalis. The sequence goes on along the minus strand of JAYGXS010002548.1, from coordinate 3,337 downwards.
CAGTAGACTATTAGAGGCAAATATCCCCGCAACTGCGAAGCGCATTCTATCTGTGCCGATCATTGATCTTTTATACTCAGTAAATGACCCAGAATGTCACCATTATGCAATGGATACCCCTATCGCAAAGGCGCTAAGTCTACGAAGGTTTAACCCTAACGGCTGCGATCTTCCAGGCCCGGTTCCTTAGAAGAAGATAGAGAAGTCTTGGAGAACCAGAGTAGGAGAAGGTTATATTCTGAACAGAACAAGTAGGACAATAGTCAGTAAAAAAGTAGTTGACTAGGCCTGGCGTTGAGTTCGACCATCAGCACCGTGAGAGAGCACTGCAGCGTCGCGTCCGTCTCGAGCCGAGGCGGAAGACCGAGTAACTCAAACGTCAGTCGCCGAAGACTTTTGTCTGTGTGATGGTCTTGATGGTGATTGGTGAACGCCAAGGACAGATACCAGTGGGCGAGTCCCTGTCTCGCGCGATGGTTGCCGAGTGTGCGGCAAACAAAGGCAGACACTGCATTAGAGTTTAGCCGGCGCGCGTAGCCATTGCACTTTCGCGGCTTTTGGCAACGAAGCCGGCATGAGTCAGCGAGGTAGGATCCCACAGTACCCCCCGGCAAGACCGAAGGCGTCGATAATGGTTGCCGAAGGCAAGATCCATGCCAACCTTAGAGAAAGGAAAGGTAACAAACGAAGGGAGATTAGTAAAATATGAAGAAGTATGTACGTACCAACGGTAGAGTTTGAAGAGTTGGTGTTGCTGACTTATGAGAGCCAGGTTGTTAGGACGGTTGTGACTCGCATGAGTTTCCATGTTGTCATGCGTGAGTCATGTATGAGATTGGGCATCTCGACTACGTGTGAGAGAGCCATGTTGGCTGTGTTGAACTTCGACGGCAAATCCGTATGCCATGTCTGAGTGGGTTGCATTGAGTTGAGGGAGGAGGGATACCGTTGGCAGTAGAAGAAGGAGCAGAGTTGCGAAAGGAGTTGAGGAAATGGGCACTCAAAGCAAGAACACCTCTTCGGGATGAGGAAGGAACCAAAGCCTGGGAAGGCGGGCTGTGAGCAATAGAGCATCTCCCTCTTGCTTTCGCGACTGCAGAAATATTTGGGTGGGGAGACAAAAATTCGCGGTAATCGCATAATTTACCATAGAGGCGTTTCCATTTTCTTCGAAATTTTGATTTTTGTAATTCACAAATACAATAATAATAATAATAATAATTTGTATATTTAAGGCCCAAGGGGCCCTGTCGTTACAAACTATGTGCTATCGTGAAAATAAAAATAATAATGATAAGCAGTGAACTCTTATAAATAATTGTCATCGGCAGTAAAAAAACTCCTAGATCGGTGGATGAGTTCAGCGGGCCACCGAGTTCAAAAAAAGTTTAGGAGAAAAAACTGCCTTAATAGGTAAAAGGGTTTGATGTGGTTAGTTTGGGACCTGATGTTGAGGGTTCGGGACGTTTATGGTCATGGGAAAAAATAATATATCGTTGAGTTAGGTAGGGGTCATCCGGAAGGCAGGAGAAGGCAGTAGAAGTCAAGGCAACGTCATCAAGTTGCGACCCACCAAATTCCAGAGCCAATCGCGAAGACCACAACGAAGGTTGCAAAAACGGAGAAGAATTCGCAGCCCTTGGAAGTGATGCTTGACTCTGCAGAGGGAAATGCTAACATATTTAGAAACCATTTTAGTATCCTGGGAAGAGCTTCAAATGCCAGGAGGACCCTTTTCAAAATCTACAACTTGCGTGTTTGGAAAGGAAACAGACAGTAACGACTTTATTTCCTCTAAATTTAAATGCTTATATAATTTGCCTTTAAAAATCGACAGTGTAGAAGACAGTCTAATATCGAGAGGAAGATTGTTCCAAATAAAAGAATATTTGGAGGTAAAAAAGCGAGAACGGTTAGATGTGGAGCTATGGGGTGGTAAAATTATCATGGAAGAGTTACGAGTGGCGTAAGGTCGGTCAACTGGAAGGAGAGCGTTAATTTGTGGGAGATTAGGACTATTGTTAACGCGAAACAGAAAGCATAGACCAGCTTCGAGTCTTCTTATCCAAAGAAATTTCATGTTTGCTAATTGACATCTATCTGTATAACACATACCAGACCCAGAAACAGAAAATATTTTACGAGTGAAAACTCGCTGAACCTTTTCAATCTTACTACGGTCATGCTGGGTCATGAGGCCAAAAAGCGGGCAGCAGTATTCTAGTATAGGAAGAACAAACATGCGGTATAGTTTTAACTTCATTTCTGGAAGGAAACAGTTATGCGATATAAACCCACATATCTGTGCGGCCTTGGCAGAAATTCGATCTGCATGAGGTGATAATGCAAGCTTATTCGTGTAAGTAAGACCCAAATCCTTTATCGTAGATCTTTCTAACAGTGGACTATTTTGGAAGATAATGGGTCCAGGAAGCCTTGCGGGACCAAAACTCAAGAAACTACATTTTGATGGAGAAAACTCCATCTGCCATGTTGCGCTCCAACTTGAGAGAGTACGCAAGTCTGCGTTAACTTTATCAACACAAGTACTGGCCGTGTCCTTAGAAAATGAGTAAATACACTTAAGGTCATCAGCATAAATGAAATTTTCCGAATTATTTAGCCCTGTTGAAATTTCATTTATGTAAAGAATGAAAAGGAGGGGACCTAAAACCGTGCCTTGTAATACACCACTCGTTATCGGCTGAGGCATCGAGTAGCTATTGCCTACTAAGACCTTCTGGCTGCGGTTAGACAGGTAGGAGGCAATGAAATCGAGGAGAGGAGGCCTGATGCCTAGGGCTTCCAGTTTCACTAAAAGGCACCTATGAGGCACCTTGTCAAAAGCTTTACTAAGGTCAAAGTAAATCACGATGACTGATTGCTGTTCATTACGAAGTGAAGTAACCAGGTTAAGGAATGCTAAGTGGCAGGTTTCGCATGATCTTCCAGGTAGAAATCCATGCTGTGAGGCACTTAATAGTTTATTTTCTACACAAAAATCGAGAATTTGATTAAAAATGATCTTTTCCAGAAGTTTGGCTAGGGCCGGGGTTTTATGAACACCTCGGTAGTTATTTACGTCCGAACGAGATCCTGACTTGAAGACTGGAAGAATAATAGATGTCTTCCATGAGTCAGGAAAGAAACCGTTTAGAAGATAAGCTGAGAATAGATAACTTAGCAATCGGGGGAAGCTGAATACTCTCTTGATAAGTGAATTTGGAAGGCCGTCAGTTCCCGAGGAGTGCGAGTTTTTTAGACGGATAATGTGCTTACGAATTACTTCTATGGAGAAATCTATGGTACTGATAGTATTGACTGAGCATGGCTGAAA
>JAYGXS010002547.1:0-10173 GCA_036362985.1 Ligula intestinalis | reverse complement strand
TGTAGCCATTCGTCGTTATCGTCAATCCTATAGTCCAGGACCAGATGGCGTCCCAGTTAGCCTTCTAAAAGCTGAAGCGAATGATATCTTTTCGTCTATTCTGTGTAAGGTATTTAATCATTCACTTGAGAGCGAAACCTTTCCTTCGTTGTGGAAGGAATCGCACATTATGCCTATTCGCAAGCATGGTCGATCGACCTCATTCGACAACTTTAGGCCAATAAATACACTTCCCGCAGCCTCGAAGATCTTGGAGACCTTTATCAAAGAAAAGATGATGCGTCATATGACAGAGAACAACCTGCTCAATAAGCTCAACATAGCTTTATCGAGAAACGATCTTGTGACACCTGTCAGCTCTCTTTCTTTGATTATGTGCTGCAATCTAGAGACAGTGTTTTTGCCACTGATAGCGTCTATTTTGATTTTACTTAGGCCTTTGATCGGGTCGATCATAATCTCCCCCTTCTGAAACTAGCCTCCTTCGGCATAGGTAGCGAGCCACTGAACTTCATATCTTCCTATGTTGGTGCTCGCACACAACGAGTAAACATTTCCAATGTTATCTCCAACCCCACGCATGTGAGGAGTGGAGTTATACAGGATTGTGTACTGGGTCCGCTCCTATATTGCCTGTTTTTCAACGACGTTTCAGATTGTTTTCAGCATGGCAGACCTTCATGTACGCTGATGATTTAAAAGTCACTTATCGATATAAACCGGCAGATCACAACATCGTGCTCGAGCTGATAAAAAGGATCTTCAGGCCTTCGCCCAGTGGTGTTGCACATGGTGCTTCACCCTTTCATGGCACAAATGTTACGTAATGGTTGTTGGCAACGATCATCAACCGGAATTAAGCATTGACGGCCACGAACTAAATGTCTCAGGATTTATTAAGGATTTGGGCATATCCTACAAATTGATAAGCACCCTACAAGATCACAGTCGATATTTCCCCTCGCTCCTCCTAGGACAATTCTACATCGATATCCCCCATCAATTACGATATAGGATATTGTGGCTGCAACCGTTCGTACACAATTTTTTCTGCACCGCTGGAATTATTTTTCTTGCGTGGACGATCTTTTGAAGTCGGAATTTGAGACGATTTTGTTTTCCAACCAATTCTACCGAGACGCAACCTCTTTAAACCGAACACAACCTCTTCAAACCAGCAAATTCGCGGCCTAGTAAAAGAAATCGTCAAGATCAGAATATTCTCGAGACCTTCAAAGGCTGAGTCGTTTCCCAATATTGAATACACTTTTTCAAATAAATTTAAAGTGATTAGTAAAAATTAGCTAGAGTTTTTGTTAATTTCCCTCTGATTATTTGTCATAAGTCCTAATCTGAAAATCATATCAACTGTTTTTTATTCTGAACGTAATAACTAATAGAGTTTGTTAAGCAATTTTAAGAGACTTTAAAAACCAGCTGCGATAAAATCATATAGGCTGAATTTTTATAAATCATCTTACATTTAAAGCAGATTTCCATCAAAATTATGAGAACGAAAATTATAGCTCATCGTAAGATATCTGCCCCCAGACCCAAGCGGTGCCTGACCACGCCTAATAGTCAATGCCTTGATATCAACATGCAGCCCATTGTCAAGGCTTAGCAAATTGATTTATCTGCATTACAGAACTTTAATGACTTCATGATGAAGTTTGATTCTGTTTTGTCAATACTAGGCAATCTGTTTGATGGTATGTTATCAGATGTGCCCTCACAAGATTATAAAAAGTTAGACTTCCTCGTCCATCTTATAACCACGGAAACTTTTGATAGACAAAAGCGAAGCTTTAACTTTATACTAAAAAATGCCTCCATATTAAGTCGCCCTTTGGATATTGCAAAAGACATTCTATGTTCGGGTGGTTTTAACTACAAAATTGCAGAAGCAAAACACCTCCAATCGCGTAGCAAAAACCCGCCAATCCTAGTTAAATTGTTTTTACCGATCGAGGTGGACTCAATCTTTGCTCAACGAGGTCGCATTTCCTGATATTTAGAAATGACTAAAAGTTTCCGCTGTCGAGATCTTACACCAATGGAGCGAAGAAATACGGCTCTCCAGTCCAATAGACCAATGACTTTTCAGCCTACTATTCCTAAATCTGTTCGTAGTCCCAATAGGGTAAATGCACTCGCTAATACTCCCCCCGCATACCTGGCCATACACCCACTAACGTCAGTGCACCCGTTATCCCTGCCTCCCAGAAGTGTATTCATAGTCCCATAACCGTCAGTAGACCCGCTATCCCTACCTCCCCAATGTCTAGTCATAGGTCCATAAGCATCAGTGCACCAGTTAGATCATCTATATACATTCTCTGTCCAATGATCGATAAATTCCGCCACCTCTTACTTGGCAACAAGTTCATCAAGAATGTCACCAACACTGTCGAAAGCGTTTAGGCAGAGGGCTTCACCACCACAACCTAGCTCATCTTTTGACCGTGGGAGTCATATTATTCCCCCGTATTATGCGTTATTGAACGCGCCAGGCCCGAACCAAGAAAAACTTAACTTGCATGGCAGTAACCCAAACTGGTATAGTTTTAAATCTAATAGGAGTTGTGGTACAGGACATTCACTGATTAAGACCACTAGTCCTTACGCGAGCGGCCCCAACACTAATTTTATGTCAGAGTTCCCCCCTATCAGTTCCTTTTCCCATCCTCTATCACCCAAACCTGCAAACTTCTACATGTCTTCTCGCCTCCCCCATTCCTTTCAAACGTCCCAGAAGCTTATTTTGGTTTACCCTCTCCCCATTTTTCCCTGCCAGAAGGCGAGGCCCCTAGATATCTCAGACCTTATCAGCCATCCATTGTTGGCTACCCATATACTAATAGCTCCATACCCGTCAGTACTTATTCCACAAATAATAACGGCCAACAGTTTGCCTACCCACCCTCAAATTCTTTTTTATGAATAACGAGAGCCATAGTCCTGTCACTCGAAACACACTAGATGTCATAGTGCTTAATGCCAGGTCCGTTATAAATAAAATGGCTCAACTTCGAGCTATCGCTTTCGAGATGATGCCCGATGTTATATGCATAACAGAATCTTGGACCCATCCAATCATTTCTGACTCCTCCCTTATCGTATACGAGTATGATCTCTATCGTCACGATCGCATTAATAAGCGTGGATGTGGTTGTCTTCTCTATATTAGAACGTCATTTAGGCACTTTCCGTTTTATCTAAATAGCACGCCCTTCCCTGGAAATTACTGTTTCGCCTCTATTATATTGTCGCCCCGGCAAAAGGCGATTATCGGATGTGTATATAATCCTCCTAACTCTTCATCTGAAGAAGATGCAAATTTGTGTGAAATATTCAATTTTATTTCAGAATCCACTTTTGAAGTTAAAATTATTGCTGGAGATTTTAATTTTCCTGAAATCGACTGGCTTTCAAACTATTGTCCACCTAGATTTCAGCATTTCCTAGATACCATTAATTTTTCTAACTGGTCTCAACTGGTTAGTTCCTCAACAAGACAGAATCATATCCTAGATCTGATTTTCACAAATGGTATTGCCCCTCTCTTCGTTGATTTTAAGGAGGACATCTTCCAAAGTGATCACACATTAATTCACTGTTGCCTTCGGCTTTCTTCTACGGAACAGGCTAGTGCTAGTCGTACCTATCCTGCGTATGACCTCGCAGATATTTGCTCAATCAACAATTATCTTGACTCATGAGATTGGCAGAGCCTCTCTTCCATTAACGACGCTGCATATCTTTCTGAACTCATGTCGGTCGTTTCTAATAAAATGCTGGAATTTGTGCCCATTAAAATTGCGAAACCCTACACAACAGAATCGACCGTCCTTCATTTTCTTTTGCCCAGACTAAAGAAATTGAGGAGGCAGCTGAAAGATAGATCTACTAGTTCGCTGTCTGTGCATCTTAGGATCGCAGAGATCTTCAAATTAGCGTCAAAGATTCGTCTTGCACGTGACCAGCACAGGGAATCTTGCGCCCTGAGTGAGTCAAACTCTGCGAAATCGGTTGCACAACTGTTTCGTCGTAGGTGTCTTCGCAAAACGAGGAATTGAAACACCCCCATTGCTTCATGAAAATAAAACATTTGTACTAGATGAGTCTGATAAGGCTGAATTATTCAATGCTTTCTTTGCGAAGCATTTTACGACAGAATCTGAACCGGTCCCGTCGTTTCAACCATACTCAGACAATACTCTCGGGAACATTGATTTCTCCATAGGATTAATTCGTAAGCAGATAGTTTGTCTAAAATACTCGCACTCTTCGGAAACTGATGGTATCCCCAATTCAGTTATCAAAAGAATGTCGACATTTCCTAAATAACTTAGCCATATATTTTCAGTCTATCTCTTAAATGGTTACTTTCCTGACACGTTGAAGACATCCATTATTCTTCCAGTGTTTAAATCAGGATTTCGTTCAGCCCTAAATAAATTCCGCGGTGTTCATAAAACCCCGGCCCTAGCTAAACTTCTGGAGCAGATAATTTTTAACCAAATTCTCGATTTTTGCCTAAAAAGTAAGCTTTTAAGTGACTCGCAGCATGGTTTTCTACCCAGAAGATCATGCGAGACGTGTCACTTAGCTATTCTTAACCACGTCACTTCCCTCCGTAACGAGCAGCAATCCGTGGTTGTTATCTACTTTGACCTGAGCAAAGCCTTCCACAAGGTACCGTACAGACGGCTTCTGGTAAAATTGGAAGCCATTGGCAGCCGTCCCCCTCTCTTCGACTTCATCGGTTCCTACTTGTCTAACCACAGCCAGAAGGTCCTAGTAGGTAATAGTTACTCCACTTCTCAGCTGATCACGAGTTGCGTTTTTCAAGGCACTGTCTTGGGTCCGTTACTCTTCATTCTATACATAAACGAAATTTCGACTGTTCTAAAAAATTCACACAATCTCATTTATGCAGACAACCCCAAATGCATATACTCATTTTCTAGGGACACGGCAAGTATATGCGTTGATAAAATAAATGCGGACCTACTTACACTCTCACGTTGGAGTGCTAACTGGCAGATGGAATTCTCTCCATCCAAGTGTAGTTTCATGTGTTTCGATCCCGCCAAGCTTCCTCGTCCCCTAGTCTTTCAAAATACTCCACTTTTAGAACGATCCACTATAAAAGACTTAGGTCTTAGCTTCACAAATGAACTAGCATTGTCGCCTCATGCGGATCGAATATCTGCAAAGGCTGCACAGATATGTGGTTTTATATCACACAATTTCTTCCTGCTGGAAATAAAGTTAAAAAATTATTGCATGCATGTTCTACCCATCCTTATAAATATGTATATTTTAAGGGTAACAGGCAATAAATGCCCTATAAATGTAACGCAAACAAGGTTATTCTTACAGTTAATGTGCAGTTGGGGGGAGCACATATGATATCATAACATAATTTCGAGTGAATTTTCACGGAAAAGAATGAAAACGGTCTAAAGCCAGAAAAATTGTTCAAAGTGCTGGCAGTAGGAAATCGTGTTGATAAAGTCGCCTTTTGTCAAATAAAATCACATCAAGTCTTCTTTTAAACTCCGCAATTGTGTCAGCAGAAACCGTCTCGCTTGGTAACAAGTTCCAAGGCCAGACCACGCGTTGACTGAATAAATATTTTCGGAGGTCTAATCGGGTGCGTTCGTTTGTGACCTTGTAAGGATGGCCATGCAGGTGAGTAGTGGTGGCTAATTGGAAGAAATCCTCCAATTTTAGGGAGGAAATGTGGCCGCGGATTATCCAGAATGTCCAGAGCAGGCTGCACTGAACGTTCCTGTAAGACAAAGGAAAAAGGTCAAGTTTTATCAATCTCTCCTGATATGGTAAGTCCCTGAGACCGTCGACCATCTTTGTTGCCCTGCGTTGCACTTGTTCAAGAAGCTCCACATCTTTCTTCAACCACGGTGTCCAAACTGGCATTCCGTATTCAAGATGTGCTCTCACAAAGGTGCCAAATATTTTTCCGAAGAGTTCAGGTGGAAAGATTTTGAACGCTCGTCTGATCCAGTGCAGGGTACCAGTTGCCTTCTGGACGGACGTTTTACAGTGCTCTGTTTGCATCAAGTTCGCGATCGTCCATATACCCAGATCTTTGTGTGTCTCAACCTCGTTAAATGCGGTACCATTGATAAAATAACTGTGTTTCCGTCGCACTTTTCGCCCCGGGCTTATGTGTAGAACAAGACACCTGGATACATTAAAGTTAAGAAGCCACGTGGACGATCAGATAACCAGTTTATCGATGTTTGACTGTAGTCTCTTTGCGTCGTCGCCGCACCTAATTTCAGCCCATATTTTTTGTCATCCGCAAACATGACAGCTGCGCAATCAAGCTCATTGAGATAGTCGTTTACGTAAATCAGGAATAGCAGCGGACCCAAAACGGAGCCTTGTGGTACACCACTCTCGACCATTGTCCATTCTGAGTTTGATTTTCCGACAACGACCCTCTGTTCTCTGAGGGACAAGAAACTACTGATCCATTTATACATTTTTCCTTGGATTCCCACGTCCCAAATCTTCTGCAGAAGAAGCCTGTGTGGTACACTATCGAAGGCCTTTTTGAAGTCAAAGAATATAACATAAATTGGATAGCCTTTATCAGCGGCCTTTGTCCACTTCTCCTGTGAGTAAAGAGCACTCGTGAGGCAAGAGCGTCCTGGGCAAAGGCGTGCTGTCCATCACATAGTATTTTGTTGCTTTCGAGGAAATACATTCAATGCTTCTTAATAATGCGCTCCATTACTTTGCACGCGATGCAAAATAGACTGACAGGACGGTAATTTGCGCAATCAAGTCGCGAACCTCCCTTATAGATCGGGGTGACGTTTGCCCACTTCCATTCTTCTTGGAGTTTGCCTTCGTCAAAAGATTTCTAGAAGATGGCAGCCAGGGGTTTTTATACTTCGTTAGCTAATTCTCTTAGTGCTAGTGCAGGAATTTTGTCCGGCCCAGATGATTTGGCAGGCTTAAGTTGGAGTAATTCGGCCCTAACAGTGTTGTGTGAAAACTCTAGGTCCTCTTCTTTGGGCAATAAGGAGGAGGGTAAGGGTGCAGTTATCGGTCGATGAGCGGACGGACCGTCAGCAAAATTTGTAGGTTCTCGGGTGAAGATGGATTCAAATAAATCGGAGAGGAGGGAGGCTTTCATCTGGTCTTCGGTCACCAGTTGTCCATCGGCTGATCTAAGGGCAGGGATCAGTTCCTGAGATCTCTTCGTGCTTCGTATGTAACCGTACAAGATCTTGGGGTGTTCTAACGACTTGTGTAATATGTTCAACTCGTATTTCTTGCGCAGTTTAGTAGCTGCTCTTTTACAAATGTTACGTTGTTGCTTATACTCCCGTAAGTGTTTACCGGAGCCGGTTAATCTGTAGCGTCTCGTGAAGCGGTTTCTTTTTTTGAAAGCGGCCAGCGAGTTTGAGTTCATCCACTTCGGGCGATTCGTACTTGTCTTTCTTCTGAAGGGACAGTTGAGACAAAGAGTCCTTTTTAACGTCGAGCTAAAGGTCATCCACTGTTCAGTTCCCCCACCTTGGAGATCTGTTTCCCATGATACCTGTGACATTTATTTTCTCATAAGTGGGAAGTCGCCCTTCCAAATGTTACTTTCCCATGTGTCGGAGGAGTAGGGTTTGGAGAACAGCGAATACTCGAAATACAGCATAATATGGTCGCTTGACCCTAATGGGGGTCAATCCTGCAGGTCAATCACAGTTTCCTCCTCTCGGGTAAATAAAAGGTCGAGACAGTTCGACTGTTGTCCTTCCCTAGCCCGCGTTCCAAATGCGACGGTTTGGCAGAGCAGTTTGGCTGTGGCCCATTGTAGTAATTTGTGATTGAAGTTGTCTTGAAGACCCTGTGCAGTCCATGTCTGCCAGTCAACACCAGGAGCGTTAAAGTTTCCAACGATGAGGATGTCTTTTTTCTCACTTACCCTATACAATTCTGCTACGAGGATAGTATCTTGGTCATGAGAATGGTTTGGCGGGCGGTATGTCACCAAAAGCGTCAGTGGCCTGGCGTACTTAGCAGATATAGTAATATTTAGCATTTCCACATCTCGTGCTGGGACCGGTACTTCAGCCGTGGCCGTCAGCTTGCAAGTGACATAGACTATAAGCCCTCCTCCCTTAGTTATAATATGTTTATTATGCCAGTTTACAGGCAATTGTAAAGAGTTGGTAATGCACCTCTTGGGCACCTTCCAACACCTCGAAAACCGGAAAAAAAACTAAAACAAACTCCCTATGTTGCGGCCAGTATTGGTTTTGTTTCAGGTTTTGTGTTTTGTCAATACTGGGCGAGATAGGGAGTTTGTTTCAAGTGAAAAAATCCTGCCTTCAAAGGTATGATACAAACGGAATAAATGTACAGTTGTAAGCCGAGTTGACTCATCAGCAGGAGAGCTGTTTCATATCGTTTAAAAACATTAGTTCCAGACGGAGAGGGTTGGCACAAGAACACAGTGTTCTCAGTCTTCCTTCAATGGTTGTCGGCAAAAGTTGCGCGCTATCGGCTGTGGGGTTAGCAGACTGCGGGCTGCTGCTTCAGCAGCATTATCTTCAGCATGAAGCCTGGCGGGGTTCAAAGTCCACGAACGCCATCAGAGTGAAAGAGAGATTCCACCGAGTCAGCACCCAAAATTCGTGAAAGTTGCCCTGAATGTAGAAAACTAGTTATAGCTCTCTTAAATATAGAGTAGTTTTGCTGGGTTTTAATAGTTTTGGGCAGCTTATTCCAGATTGATACGGCATTTACTGAAAAGAATTGCCGGTACTTAACTGTACGTGCCATAGGAAGAAATAAAAATACGTCTCGATGACTAGCGCGTCGAGAGTGCTCAAGCTGCCTTATTGTACTAAGGGGATAAAAGGTTTGACCATTCAAAAGTATAAACAGTAAAAATAGACGCTTCTGCAATCGACGAAGCCATAGCGGATCCAGCTTTATAAGTTCGCACCTTTGTTGTTAGGTTATGTTGCGGTGTTCTGTAGTTAAGACTCTTCTAGTGAAGAAGTGCTGCATCGATTCTATTTTCTTCCGTTCACTAGTGCGCAGAAGACTAAATAGAGGCGAGCAGTATTCAAGAATAGGTCTCGCGTACATATTATAAAGGCTAGTTCTAACCTTGATAGTCTTAAATTTTCTAAGGATAAATCCGGTGGTTCGGCGTGCTTTCGAGACTATCAGGGCACAGTGCTCTGACAAATTGAGACTATTAGAGTAGGATATGCCCAAATCCTTGATAACTCCTGGAACATTTAATTCGTGGCCGTCAATGCTTAATTCCGGTTGATGATCGTCACCAACAACCATAACGGCACATTTGTGCCATGAAAGGGTGAGGCGCCATGTGCAACACCACTGGGCGAAGGCCTGAAGATCCTTTTTTATCAGCTCGAGCACGATGTTGCGATCTGCCGGTTTATATCGATAAGCGACTTTTAAATCATCAGCGTACATGAAGGGTCTGCCATGCTGAAAACAATCTGAAACGTTGTTGACAAACAGGCAAAATAGGAGCGGACCCCGTACACTACCCTGTATAACTCCACTCCTCACATGCGTGGGGTTGGAGATAACATTGGAATTTTTTACTCGTTGTGTGCGAGCACCCAAATAGGAAGATATGAAGTTCAGTGGCTCGCTACTTTTGCCGAAGGAGGCTAGTTTCAGAAGGAGGAGATTATGATTGACCCGATGAAAGGCCTTAGCAAAATTAAAATCGACGTTATGAAGGGCAAAACCACTGTCTCCTGATTGCAGCCCATAATCAAAGAAAGAGAGCTGACAGGTGTCACAAGATCGTTTCTCGATAACGCTATGTTGAGCTTATTGAGCAGGTTGTTCTCTGTTATATGACGCATCATCTTTTCTTTGATAAAGGTCTCCAAGATCTTCGAGGCTGCGGGAAGTGTATTTATTGGCCTAAAGTTGTCGAATGAGGTCGATCGGCCATGCTTGCGAATAGGCATTATGTGCGATTCCTTCCACAACGAAGGAAAGGTTTCGATCTCAAGTGAATGATTAAATACCTTAAACAGAATAGACGAAAAGATATCATTCGCTTCAGCTTTTAGAAGGCTAACTGGGACGTCATCTGGTCCTGGACTATAGGATTGACGATAACGACGAATGGCTACA
>JAYGXS010002546.1:0-10179 GCA_036362985.1 Ligula intestinalis | reverse complement strand
GCTGCCCCTGCACAGGCGACAGTTTTTCGCCTTAAAATCCCACAACTACTACCTCAAATGCAGATGTTTGGTCGACTGTGTGGCCAGTGTCCACTAAGTGTTTAGTGATTGAACTCTTGGATACTTTATGTTCCGCCCTGACCAACCACTTCGGCATATGTTCAGCTGACCGCATTGCCGACTGCTTTTGCGTGCGCCCGATGTATATTTCACTGCCTATCCCTATTCCGAACCCATTAGACACCTATTGCCACTGATTTCTAAAGAAAAAATGCTGTGACTAGGGGTGCATTTCTTAAACTACTGTTGTCAATGATGACATGTGAAGCGAAGAAGTTAAACTTGGAGGTGGGCGGGAATTTGTAATACTGTGAACTTCCTAACCCACTCGCATATTGTTCGATATTTTGCGATACTTATTACAGATTAAAATATAGTGTTCAGAAGAAGAGGAAGGTGACGTAAGCTCTGGCAGGTCATTAAGCACCCAAGCGACCGAGATGCTCTGCAAAATAATCTTGGCAAACTGCAGAGGTGGTCCGAGAGTTGGCTGCTGGATTTCAATGTGCAAAAGTGTGTTATCCTCCACCTGCGTCCAACAACCTACCCTATCCCCCAGAGCAGCAGGACATATCACCTGAAAAACATCCAAATGCCCGTAGCATCTACGCAAAAAGACCTCAGCATTTGGATACAGAGTAATCTGTAGCCCTAATTACAAGCTATCAAAGCTGCAAATAAAGCCACGGGAGTGCTGCACGCTATCTAAAGGGCGGTTCTAGCCTTCAATGAAGATATCTTTGGCCGAGTGTACGGCATATTTGTTCGACCACATCTAGAGTATGGCATACAGGCGAGGCGGCCATGGCTAGCAAAGGACACAGCATGTCTGGTGAAAGTGCAACGTCGGGCAACAAAGCTAGTAAGCGGTCAAAAGAACCACACTTGCATAGATAGACTGGCATGCTTCATTTATTCCCTCTGCATTACAGGCAACAAAGAAGGGATCTTATCCTAGTTTATAAGATAATAAACGGTTTTGAGAAAGGCTTACGCTTTCAAGATATGTTTCAGTGGCACCTTTCGCCTCATCTCCGTGGGCACACAATGAAGCTGCGCACGAAAATGTCCAAGCTAAACCTCCGCTCTGAATTCTTCACGCAACGTGTCATACAACAGTGAAACAACCGTCCACAGTCAGTCGTGGAGGCCACTTCCCTTCAGATGTAAAAACAACGCTTGGAGAATTGCATGCATCCCCTCTCCTCTCTGCAAGTCTGAACTCTAAAAACCAGACATATATTGTAAAAAACACTGCTGCTCACTGTTTGCCAAAGCTATGTTAGAAGTAGTAAATTTTTATAGGTGCTTATCGACGTGCATAATAGGGTTTTCAAAGGTACTGCCTATTATCCTCACGAAATATACTGAAAATAAACTAAAGAAGAAGCGATCACTGGAACAAGAGTTTTATTGCACTGATGTTTCCGATTTCGTCTGTAATCCTTAGTAATAGGTAATCGTAAACAAGTCTGAGACAAGCGCAGACATCTGCGTCAGGACAATGAAACTCTTGTTCCAGTGATCGCTTCGTCTTCTGAACTGCTTTCTGGAACTCGGATATTCTTTTCGATTGGCAAAATATAATGTCTTCACTGTTAACCCTATCCTTCTTTTCTCACACCAAATATCTCAGCAGAGTTCAAGCCCCCTAAACAACTAGGAGACGGTTTTTCTTAATCGAGTCCCATAAATATGTGAACAACAAGGTCCCAGACCAGGGCCCTACGTTAATTCTCATTAAATTTTGTTTCTCAGAGACAGCCTTCACACAGGTCAAGTACTTAAAAACACTATGTGTCAAACCAGCAGTTCGTAAGCCAGGGGGGACTTTTCCTGTCTCCTTAAGCTTTGAATGCGATCTCCTCGGTGATACTTTTGTCGGAGCCTTAACCCTCGAATAGATCCAACGGCCACACAATTATTGAGGTGCATTATTACCTAAAATGGGTGGGTTTCGGTACTGATGAGATATGAAAGCCTAAATACGTATTATTATGATATGACTATGTATATGATGGGCATATTATGCCAGGGTTTGGGCCTGTCATTATTCAGTTTTTTCGTTTACGTTTTGCCGATTGAATAAACAGTTAGGTAGGAAGCTAGCGTTAAGTAAAGCTGCAAGTTCGGGACTATGGTTATGATGAGGATGGAATTTAATGTTTATTGATGCGTTTAAAGTAAGTGTCCGGATAAATCGGAGACCATAGTTGTTGTAACGGTGGCTGGTCCTTGTCACCGTCGAATGTCGCCCTGTGTGCATCTCAAAGAAGAAACACAGTAAAAAGCGCGTATAAGTGGAAGCGACCCGGATGAGAGTTCATTGCGTACATTGCTGTCTCGCATAGCAGTTGCACCGCTGGTGTAAAGCTATCCCTGACTGCCTCCATCTCAGGGCGAAGCCTGGCAATGGGATGGACTGGCGGTATCCTTGTCGTCCGTGTTGCAACTCACTGCCTGAGAGGAGACAGTGGCTTCTAAGCGATTGTCAAGCTTGTGGCATGAATAGGCGCATTGAAGTAAGATCGCCTACTGCATAGGCACGCCTAAGTGGCCCTTGAGGAACTGCGAGAAGTTGGGCACGTGCGTGGACTCGCGTGCGTGTGCGAATGGCCCAGAGGTTTAAGGTCATCAAGTGGGCACAGTCATCAAGGAAGACATGCGACCTTCGGGCAGTCCGTTGTTGACAAAGGGATCAATCAAGAATACAATGACCCCATACCTGGGACAATACTTTTATTCGCCTGACATTTTGACGTCCGTCGCGGACGCATTATCAGTGAAATTAGCAGAAAACAGTAGCAGAAACGGGTCTGTTACCATTGTTTGCTGAAAGAATCAAAATTCGTAGTCGGCTGCAGGCACTACGCCTCAGGAAGCTTGGCATTCGGTAAGGTTAGACTCCGAAACATAGTAAAAGTAAATGTGCGCGATCCTGCCCCCAGATCGTACCACACCGCGGTCCGAGCTAGACCTGCTTCACTTACCCGAAAGAAGGTATTCATGAATTCCACCTCGTTTCCTAAAAACATTTATTTTGCAGTTTCTGCCACGACGTTTTATTGCCTTTGTGTTGGGTCTCCGAAAAGTGACGATAGACAACATGATGGCACTCTGCATAGTACACTGGGAGTATTTGATGTCCGACAGTGAAACATAATAATAGAGAGGATGTGTTAAATCGAGTTTCTAAATATACTATTTCGTGTAGGAACGAAGGTCTTCAAGGTACCCCGCAGCTGAAAGTCGTCAACGTTACAGAGCAAAGTAGACAAAATCCGAAGGACAGGCAGATTCTGGTGGATGTCGAAACGTCAGGTGAATAAACGTATTGTCCCAGCGACCGAGTCTCCTGCTTCTAAGAGTCCTATTGGCTGTCAGTTTAGAGCATAGAACTTGCTTTCTTGATCATACTAAAATGAAGTCAGTTTGGAGGGATTTTATAGTTTTGAATAATTTACCAGAACCACTTGTGAAAAGCCATCTGGGGTGTGTTCCGAACCTGCGCCGTCAACGTGACATTTTAGTATAGTCAACACTCTATCCAAGTGGGATACGAAACACACCCCCTAAGCCAGCCAAGCTTACATAAACGCGCGGCTCCGGCTGAGGCCCCTGTTGTTCAGCCGTAAAGAGCGCTGGTAGTGTGAGTTCGAGTTCCATCGATGCCGACGACGTTTCCCCAACTGGGTCAAATGAAGTATTGACATTTTCCAACATCCCCTACTACTTAAATGCATGTGGCAGTCACCTACCATCAGATTCAAGATTGCTTATATAGCGTAGCCTTTTTAGGAGCCAATTTACTGTATGGGAATTACTGGATCCCATACGTTGGACTAGGATAAGCACGGAAGAGTTAGAGAGAGAGAAAATGGTTTATTTTAAAGGAATTATATTTAAAATTTTCACCACGAACTGATTTCACTCAAGAATAACAAGGGATAAGGTTAGTTAAAAGATCATAAAATACTCAGAGGTAACGTTTACGCGATGTACATATCCGCTATGGACACAGGTCAGCTTTCAACTTCTCAGTCTCCGTTTCTTCACGCCTGAGGTAGCATGCTAGGAATTTGAGTATAGAGTGCTGATATACCGATGAACGGCAAGACACATAAAAAGACTCGCCACGTTCGACGGGAATTGCATTAACCTAGTAGAGAAGGCCTTTACGCAAAGCCAACGCCCTACCCACTTAAGCTACAACCGCCACACTCGCGCCACGAAAGTAATCACACTTGGGTCGATTTTATCCACCCAATCTCACCCTTCCTATCGAATCCACCAATACGAAACAGAAAGCTGACTGCCCCAATGGTGCTTCTATCTTATAGGTTCAATTTTTCTTTACTGAAGCCCATAGGTTAAAATAACACAGTGGTAGATGCACATGCCTGTTGTTGAAGGTACAGGCTGACACCCAGTACTCCATTTGTTCTCGCTCCGTCTTATTGGCGGCGCGTGCCATTATCCGCGGGCCCGTGAATTCGAATTTGTGCCCCTCTTTCGAATTGTGGGCAGCGATCTGGTACGGTGGTTGACCTTTACGCACTGCCCGTTGGTGCTCCGTCATTCGCGACCTATATCGTCGCTTGGTCTGCCCTGCATAATGGCATGAACCCTCGTGACATGGCACCTGATAAAAGATGCAAGACTGCTCATATATCTCCAGTGGGTCTTTTATTTGCATAATCCATAAACGCATGGTAGGTGTCGGGCGATTAGCAATACATCAATGAGGGCGTCAGCGAGCTGAATTGCGGTATCGCCATGTTCGCCGATGATATCAAAACTTTGGCTGACGTAGAAAACTTGCAGACAAATTTAAATCGACGCCAAATGTGGTCTATGGACTGGCTCTTGCCGTGAAATAAGAGCAAGTCCAACACTACTCGATTCGGGAAATTCAGTCTTATAAACGGCATGGTTTACTGACCAAACGACAGATCATTGAAAGACGTGAACGCCCAGAAGGACTTGGAAGTCTGGATTACACCCTCGCTTAAACCCTCCCCACATTGCGCAAAGTCTGCGATGTCAGTTGTGAACCTCGTCAAACGAGCTTTTCTTATCTTCAATGAAGACTGCTTCTCCAAATTCTTCGGAACCTTCGTGCGGCCGCAACTGAAGTCTGCTATTCAAGCTAAGAGACCCTGGATGGCGAAAGATATCAACATCCCCGAAAAGATCCAAAGGCATGCAACCAAACTTGTTATGGGGCAGGGCTCGCAGTTTTATGAAACACGGCTGTCGAATCTCAGCCATTTTCCATTGCGTTACAGGCAGCATCGGGGGTCTTCATACTAACATTCTGCATATTACGAGTTCAGGACTGTTGTCTTGTATGAGAAGATATCTTCGTGTTAGCAACACCAACGAACTTGAGAACCCATTCTCTAAAAGTACCATTGACTGGGGCCAGGCTGAGCCCTTGGAAGAATTTGTTCTCCAAAAAGTGGTCGAATTTTGGGATAGTCTTCCTCTGGATGTCGTTATATCGGAATCCCTTGAGGTGTTTAAGGGAAAGTGAGATCGATATAGCAGTGCTAGCTAAATATGAACTGAACGCTGCCGAACATTTACAATTATAATATTACTACCTATATTCAGGCAACATTTATATATGGTTTGTTTCACAGGACTAGGTTCTCCCATGTGAAAGTCCCCGCGGTCTTCCCATTTGGCTGGGAACTATTCACTACACGAGAAGCAGCAGCCTATGAACAGCTAAGTTTCCTTCACAAGTGCCTTCAACAGGATCTTACGCCACGATGCCTCAGATATAAGGCACCAGTGAATACGGCTATGGGGAGAGAAGTTGCCAAAGGTTCATCAAAAAGATGGTGAGAGTCCTCATTGATGACTGCCACCGACGCATAAGAAAGTACAAGGCCAAGATTGAGGAGGATAAAAGAGAGTGTTTCCAGATCTTCGGAGATTTTATTGCCGAGAATCTTGGAAAAACGATCTCAGCTTTAACACGAAACCGGCAGGCCAAGAAAAGGGAGATTTTGGGGAGAAAGCTGAATAAATTGAAACCTGCAGACACTACGAATTCTGACTTAGTCCACAATTTTTCGTCGAAACAATTAACAGAGCAGCAATTACACGTGCTACAGCACGAAGCCTGTTTTAATACTGCAGATGCCGACCCAATTGACTTAATTGCTACAGTGGAAGCGATGTTGGTGAGAACGGAGACAACTGACGACACTAAACATTCAATATGACTACGTGTGACCTCCTTGCTTATGGCTCATAAACCAGCCAGCTACATCTCGCAATGTGAGTCAAAAGCCTTGAGAGAACTGAAGAAAGATGATAGTATTATCATCTTACCTGCTGATAAGGGACGGTCGACTGTCGTGATGAACTGACAAGATTATAACGACAAAGCTAAGGCTCTTCTTGGCGACAGAGCATTTTACCAACCAACACCCAATTCGCAAGCCAAAGCATTATCTAACCGATTGACTAAACTTCTCAGATAATACAGGCGCAAGAATGTGATTACAATGAATGAGTGGCGCCAAATGAAAGTAACGGATACAGCTCTGGCGCAATTTTATGGACTTCCAAAAATCCACAAACCGAATGTCCCACTTCGGCCAATCGTTGCCCTTAAAGGCAGCCCAATCATAAGTTGGCAAAGTGGATGTACAGAAAACTTAAATTCCTCCAAGGCAACTCGATTACTTCAGTTCAACCAGCCTCTCCATTCCTCAAGGACCTCCGAGGTCGGACGATTCAATCAGACGAAATCATGGTATCTTTCGATGTGACCTCATTGTTTACATCCATACCGCCAAAACTGGCGCACAATATCTTACAGAAGAGACTTGAAGAGGCATATGATGAGGCCCAAAGCCCTTTAAAAATTGAACACCTAATGAGGTTATTCGAATTCTGCCAGAAAATGTACTTAACCTTTGCTGGAGAAACGTACAAACAGATCAAAGGAACTCCAATGGGCTCCCCGATCTCTGGCTTAGTGGCAGAACTGGTTCTACAGGAACTAGAAAACATCGCCTTCGCCCAACATGAGCCTGTCTTCTGGCGCCGCTACGTTGACGACACGTTTGTCATCATCAAGAGAAATATGCTGCGAAACTTCCATGACTTGCTCAATGGAATATTTCCTGACATACAATTTACACGGGACGAAGAAAAAGAGCAGCAGCTGCCTTTCCTTGATGTCCTCGTCAAGAGAACACCCAATGGTGAATTCGAGACGACGGTTTACAGGAAGGCGACGAACACAACACAAGTCCTAAGTTTTCACAGTAACCATCCAGTTGCTCACAAACGGAGCTGTGTAAAAACATTCTTCAAACGGATCCAGACCCACTGCAGTAAACCAGACGAAAAGGCACGCGAGGCCAGATATCTCCTTGACCAGTTCATGCGGAACGGTTATCCAAAAGCATTTATAAACCGATGCCTACGCGTTCGGCCCCGGAGCACCCAAACATAAGAACCACCGAAAATATGGCACGCTGTGTCATACATAAAAGACGTCTCAGAAGCGACTGAGCGCATCGCTGCGGGACTAGGTGTTGGAATTGCCCACAGACCCAAGGCTACAATGCGCAGCAGAGTGATGAAAATAAAAAACCGGCTTACGCAGAATGAACAATCCTGTGTAGTATATCGCATCCCATGCCTAACTGTCCCTGTAATTATCCAGGTCAAACGGAACGCATTCTCGGATCCCGTATACGTGAACACAAGCAGGCCATGCGACTAGGCGATGAATAATCACAAGTTGCAACTCACATCTACGAAACAGGCCATGAGTTCAACTTCGCTGCCGTCAAGGTACTCGCCCACGCGGGAAACAAGACGAGCAGAGAATGTATCGAAGCCTGGTCCACGGATGAGAATTCGGTCAACAGATGTGTCGAAATGGCGCCAGCGTACAGGGCCTTACGCTATTGCAAACGATCACACCCAGACGCCCACCTTAATCAATTGGCCCAAAATCCTCCATAATCATCCCACTTTCGATGCTGACGTGGCCATTTGGCGCCCAAACCTACATAAAACCTCGCTTCTCATCCTCCTTTCCTTCTCCTATGACTTTTTAATTGCCCATCCCTCCCACCATAACTATTACTTGTTTTGTTGACGATTCAATTGCGGTAAATATTTCCACACAACTTGTCGATCTTGCCTACTGGCACTGGCTAGCACAGCCCTCAGTGGCAAGTCGGCAGCACACACAATTATTGATTTTCTGCACGTTCAAAATTTTAGTTATTGTACACACGCCCCAAGTAGCTTCCACATTTGTTGCTGTTTCTCCACCTCTGACGATGGGCTCTTGCAAGAGCTCGAAAGCTCAGGAAAAAATAAATTTTGTTCCAGTGATCGACCATATGTCTCCTTTACCGATTCCCTCAGCGATTGAACCAACCAAACCTGGCGGCCTAAACGCTCACCCTTGGTTCAGCGCGCAGCAGACTGTCGACGATATGGGCAGATATTTCTGGTATTTGAAGCTGTCGGTGGACTCTGCAATCAGCAAGGAAGTATCAGGTCGCATTCTCCACAGCCGGCAGTGATCCCGGTAACCTTTAAAATACTCCCCCTATTGGATCCTCCTCTCAAGTGCGGACGCTGTTTTCTCCTTAACCTCATACCCCATTAGATCCTTCCCTCCCCCACAAGAGTGACAGTTTTTTCCTAAAAAATCCCCAGGAGATTTTTCCTTGTGTTCCCAAAGAACTATGAACCACCTCATGGCTCAGGAAAATGGGCCTCGCCAACAAACTGAGATATATTTTTTGCTACCATGAAATATATGTGCAAATAGGGAATTCAAAGGCAATCTACCTATACATCCCTAAATACACTGAAAATGATACCCATGCTGAGTTCTGTAGCGATACATATTTTCTATGTACGGTAGAGAGTGCTAGAGAGTTCGTAGTTTTTCTTTCTTTGTTCCCCGTGGGCGCGTAAGATGACCCGGCTAACGAAGCTGTTCGGGTATCAGGTGCTGGCCAGTTGGTCCGAAGATGTCGTATTTCGAGCACTTTACCCTCAGGTTCACTGTAGTGCGTTTTTACCCTCTGGAATAAGGCTTTGATACAGCCACGTTTATGCACTTTAAGGTGATAGCTAGGGCAGCTGAGTACCTGGGTTGTGTTAGTCGCCCTTCTATTAACCATGTTGCTGAGATCCCTAGTGGGTGTGCGCGTGAAGGGGATGTTCAAAACGGCAGTTTTTTTGGCATCCTCTTCTTCCTTTGTGAAGTCGATGCCGGGAGAGATACCGTTAAGCAGGTTTTGGAAGTCTGCTAGCCTACTCCATTCGATTACAACGAAAGTGTCGTCCACATATCGGCACCAGAATGCAATTTTGAATTGATTTGAAGCGTGCTAATCTATGCGTGATAACCTGTTTTGACAAATGTATGGAAATCTATATAAAAAAACTTAAGAATTTGTCCATTCGTAAAAAAATATATTTACTAATACGTTACCCGCTGCAGAGCAGTAGGATAAATAAAAGAAAACGAAAGTTGTTTTTTCTTCATGCGTATTCTTTCCCACCCCCTACATGAATTTGTTAAAAGGTCAGTTTTGGGCGAGCTGATAGATGCTGTCTCCTAACTAAATTAAAATGTAACCTGATAGGCTGAGACCGAAATTTGTAGTGTATATTCGTGTTAAAACCCGTCAACCCCTGTAAATTATACACATGCTGCCCTCAGACTGTCGTGAGTAGTATACATTGACGTTGTAACTTACCATACTAACAGCCTAGGTACTTGCTAAAAGGCCCAGAAACGTGTTTCGCCAGTATACTGCCGCTGTTGAAACAACTGCGAGGCCGCTGGCTCATCATTGGGTCGCCCAGCTTTCACATTCTGCTCTCTGGTTGATAAACCGTTTTTAAAATATCAGTTTTTGAATCTCAAGAGAGATTTTTTTCTGATCTCGGTAGATATCATTATATTTAAGGTCGATAGGCTGAGACCGAAATTGTTAGTGTATATTCGTGTTAAAACCCGTCAACCCCTGTGAAATATACACATGCTGCCATCAGACTGTCTTAAGAAGTATAAATTGACGTTGTAACTTACCATACTAAGAGCCTAGGTACTTG
>JAYGXS010002545.1:0-10180 GCA_036362985.1 Ligula intestinalis | reverse complement strand
GCTGCCCCTGCACAGGCGACAGTTTTTCGCCTTAAAATCCCACAACTACTACCTCAAATGCAGATGTTTGGTCGACTGTGTGGCCAGTGTCCACTAAGTGTTTAGTGATTGAACTCTTGGATACTTTATGTTCCGCCCTGACCAACCACTTCGGCATATGTTCAGCTGACCGCATTGCCGACTGCTTTTGCGTGCGCCCGATGTATATTTCACTGCCTATCCCTATTCCGAACCCATTAGACACCTATTGCCACTGATTTCTAAAGAAAAAATGCTGGGACTAGGGGTGCATTTCTTAAACTACTGTTGTCAATGATGACATGTGAAGCGAAGAAGTAAAACTTGGAGGTGGGCGGGAATTTGTAATACTGTGAACTTCCTAACCCACTCGCATATTGTTCGATATTTTGCGATACTTATTACAGATTAAAATATAGTGTTCAGAAGAAAAGGAAGGTGACGTAAGCTCTGGCAGGTCATTAAGCACCCAAGCGACCGAGATGCTCTGCAAAATAATCTTGGCAAACTGCAGAGGTGGTCCGAGAGATGGCTGCTGGATTTCAATGTGCAAAAGTGTGTTATCCTCCACCTGCGTCCAACAACCTACCCTATCCCCCAGAGCAGCAGGACATATCACCTGAAAAACATCCAAATGCCCGTAGAATCTACGCAAAAAGACCTCAGCATTTGGATACAGAGTAATCTGTAGCCCTAATTACAAGCTATCAAAGCTGCAAATAAAGCCACGGGAGTGCTGCACGCTATCTAAAGGGCGGTTCTAGCCTTCAATGAAGATATCTTTGGCCGAGTGTACGGCATATTTGTTCGACCACATCTAGAGTATGGCATACAGGCGAGGCGGCCATGGCTAGCAAAGGACACAGCATGTCTGGAGAAAGTGCAACGTCGGGCAACAAAGCTAGTAAGCGGTCAAAAGAACCACACTTGCATAGATAGACTGGCATGCTTCATTTATTCCCTCTGCATTACAGGCAACAAAGAAGGGATCTTATCCTAGTTTATAAGATAATAAACGGTTTTGAGAAAGGCTTACGCTTTCAAGATATGTTTCAGTGGCACCTTTCGCCTCATCTCCGTGGGCACACAATGAAGCTGCGCACGAAAATGTCCAAGCTAAACCTCCGCTCTGAATTCTTCACGCAACGTGTCATACAACAGTGAAACAACCGTCCACAGTCAGTCGTGGAGGCCACTTCCCTTCAGATGTAAAAACAACGCTTGGAGAATTGCATGCATCCCCTCTCCTCTCTGCAAGTCTGAACTCTAAAAACCAGACATATATTGTAAAAAACACTGCTGCTCACTGTTTGCCAAAGCTATGTTAGAAGTAGTAAATTTTTATAGGTGCTTATCGACGTGCTTAATAGGGTTTTCAAAGGTACTGCCTATTATCCTCACGAAATATACTGAAAATAAACTAAAGAAGAAGCGATCACTGGAACAAGAGTTTTATTGCACTGATGTTTCCGATTTCGTCGGTAATCCTTAGTAATAGGTAATCGTAAACAAGTCTGAGACAAGCGCAGACATCTGCGTCAGGACAATGAAACTCTTGTTCCAGTGATCGCTTCGTCTTCTGAACTGCTTTCTGGAACTCGGATATTCTTTTCGATTGGCAAAATATAATGTCTTCACTGTTAACCCTATCCTTCTTTTCTCACACCAAATATCTCAGCAGAGTTCAAGCCCCCTAAACAACTAGGAGACGGTTTTTCTTAATCGAGTCCCATAAATATGTGAACAACAAGGTCCCAGACCAGGGCCCTACGTTAATTCTCATTAAATTTTGTTTCTCAGAGACAGCCTTCACACAGGTCAAGTACTTAAAAACACTATGTGTCAAACCAGCAGTTCGTAAGCCAGGGGGGACTTTTCCTGTCTCCTTAAGCTTTGAATGCGATCTCCTCGGTGATACTTTTGTCGGAGCCTTAACCCTCGAATAGATCCAACGGCCACACAATTATTGAGGTGCATTATTACCTTAAATGGGTGGGTTTCGGTACTGATGAGATATGAAAGCCTAAATACGTATTATTATGATATGACTATGTATATGATGGGCATATTATGCCAGGGTTTGGGCCTGTCATTATTCAGTTTTTTCGTTTACATTTTGCCGATTGGATAAACAGTTAGGTAGGAAGCTAGCGTTAAGTAAAGCTGCAAGTTCGGGACTATGGTTATGATGAGGATGGAATTTAATGTTTATTGATGCGTTTAAAGTAAGTGTCCGGATAAATCGGAGACCATAGTTGTTGTAACGGTGGCTGGTCCTTGTCACCGTCGAATGTCGCCCTGTGCGCATCTCAAAGAAGAAACACAGTAAAAAGCGCGTATAAGTGGAAGCGACCCGGATGAGAGTTGATTGCGTACATTGCTGCCTCGCATAGCAGTTGCACCGCTGGTGTAAAGCTAGCCCTAACTGTCTCCATCTCAGGGTGAAGCCTGGCAATGGGATGGACTGGCGGTATCCTTGTTGTCCGTGTTGCAACTCACTGCCTGAGAGGAGACAGTGGCTTCTAAGCGATTGTCAAGCTTGTGGCATGAATAGGCGCATTGAAGTAAGATCGCCTACTGCATAGGCACGCCTAAGTGGCCCTTGAGGAACTGCGAGAAGTTGGGTACGTGCGTGGACTCGCGTGCGTGTGCGAATGGCCCAGAGGTTTAAGGTCATCAAGTGGGCACAGTCATCAAGGAAGACATGCGCCCTTCGGGCTGTCCGTTGTTGACAAAGGGATCAATCAAGAATACAATGACCCCATACCTGGGACAATACTTTTATTCGCCTGACATTTTGACGTCCGTCGCGGACGCATTATCAGTGAAATTAGCAGAAAACAGTAGCAGAAACGGGTCTGTTACCATTGTTTGCTGAAAGAATCAAAATTCGTAGTCGGCTGCAGGCACTACGCCTCAGGAAGCTTGGCATTCGGTAAGGTTAGACTCCTAAACATAGTAAAAGTAAATGTGCGCGATCCTGCCCCCAGATCGTACCACACCGCGGTCCGAGCTAGACCTGCTTCACTTACCCGGAAGAAGGTATTCATGAATTCCACCTCGTTTCCTAAAAAAATTTATTTTGCAGTTTCTGCCACGACGTTTTATTGCCTTTGTATTGGGTCTCCGAAAAGTGACGATAGACAACATGATGGCACTCTGCATAGTACACTGGGAGTATTTGATGTCCGACAGTGAAACATAATAATAGAGAGGATGTGTTAAATCGAGTTTCTAAATATACTATTTCGTGTAGGAACGAAGGTCTTCAAGGTACCCCGCAGCTGAAAGTCGTCAACGTTACAGAGCAAAGTAGACAAAATCCGAAGGACAGGCAGATTCTGGTGGATGTCGAAACGTCAGGTGAATAAACGTATTGTCCCAGCGACCGAGTCTTCTGCTTCTAAGAGTCCTATTGGCTGTCAGTTTAGAGCATAGAACTTGCTTTCTTGATCATACTAAAATGAAGTCAGTTTGGAGGGATTTTATAGTTTTGAATAATTTACCAGAACCACTTGTGAAAAGCCATCTGGGGTGTGTTCCGAACCTGCGCCGTCAACGTGACATTTTAGTATAGTCAACACTCTATCCAAGTGGGATACGAAACACACCCCCTAAGCCAGCCAAGCTTACATAAACGCGCGGCTCCGGCTGAGGCCCCTGTTGTTCAGCCGTAAAGAGCGCTGGTAGTGTGAGTTCGAGTTCCATCGATGCCGACGACGTTTCCCCAACTGGGTCAAATGAAGTATTGACATTTTCCAACATCCCCTACTACTTAAATGCATGTGGCAGTCACCTACCATCAGATTCAAGATTGCTTATATAGCGTAGCCTTTTTAGGAGCCAATTTACTGTATGGGAATTAGTGGATCCCATACGTTGGACTAGGATAAGCACGGACGAGTTAGAGAGAGAGAAAATGGTTTATTTTAAAGGAATTATATTTAAAATTTTCACCACGAACTGATTTCACTCAAGAATAACAAGGGATAAGGTTAGTTAAAAGATCATAAAATACTCAGAGGTAACGTTTACGCGATGTACATATCCGCTATGGACACAGGTCAGCTTTCAACTTCTCAGTCTCCGTTTCTTCACGCCTGAGGAAGCATGCTAGGAATTTGAGTATAGAGTGCTGATATACCGATGAACGGCAAGACACATAAAAAGACTCGCCACGTTCGACGGGAATTGCATTAACATAGTAGAGAAGGCCTTTACGCAAAGCCAACGCCCTACCCACTTAAGCTACAACCGCCACACTCGCGCCACGAAAGTAATCACACTTGGGTCGATTTTATCCACCCAATCTCACCCTTCCTATCGAATCCACCAATACGAAACAGAAAGCTGACTGCCCCAATGGTGCTTCTATCTTATAGGTTCAATTTTTCTTTACTGAAGCCCATAGGTTAAAATAACACAGTGGTAGATGCACATGCCTGTTGTTGAAGGTACAGGCTGACACCCAGTACTCCATTTGTTCTCGCTCCGTCTTATTGGCGGCGCGTGCCATTATCCGCGGGCCCGTGAATTCGAATTTGTGCCCCTCTTTCGAATTGTGGGCAGCGATCTGGTACGGTGGTTGACCTTTACGCACTGCCCGTTGGTGCTCCGTCATTCGCGACCTATATCGTCGCTTGGTCTGCCCTGCATAATGGCATGAACCCTCGTGACATGGCACCTGATAAAAGATGCAAGACTGCTCATATATCTCCAGTGGGTCTTTTATTTGCATAATCCATAAACGCATGGTAGGTGTCGGGCGATTAGCAATACATCAATGAGGGCGTCAGCGAGCTGAATTGCGGTATCGCCATGTTCGCCGATGATATCAAAACTTTGGCTGACGTAGAAAACTTGCAGACAAATTTAAATCGACGCCAAATGTGGTCTATGGACTGGCTCTTGCCGTGAAATAAGAGCAAGTCCAACACTACTCGATTCGGGAAATTCAGTCTTATAAACGGCATGGTTTACTGACCAAACGACAGATCATTGAAAGACGTGAACGCCCAGAAGGACTTGGAAGTCTGGATTACACCCTCGCTTAAACCCTCCCCACATTGCGCAAAGTCTGCGATGTCAGTTGTGAACCTCGTCAAACGAGCTTTTCTTATCTTCAATGAAGACTGCTTCTCCAAATTCTTCGGAACCTTCGTGCGGCCGCAACTGAAGTCTGCTATTCAAGCTAAGAGACCCTGGATGGCGAAAGATATCAACATCCCCGAAAAGATCCAAAGGCATGCAACCAAACTTGTTATGGGGCAGGGCTCGCAGTTTTATGAAACACGGCTGTCGAATCTCAGCCATTTTCCATTGCGTTACAGGCAGCATCGGGGGTCTTCATACTAACATTCTGCATATTACGAGTTCAGGACTGTTGTCTTGTATGAGAAGATATCTTCGTGTTAGCAACACCAACGAACTTGAGAGCCCATTCTCTAAAAGTACCATTGACTGGGGCCAGGCTGAGCCCTTGGAAGAATTTGTTCTCCAAAAAGTGGTCGAATTTTGGGATAGTCTTCCTCTGGATGTCGTTATATCGGAATCCCTTGAGGTGTTTAAGGGAAAGTGAGATCGATATAGCAGTGCTAGCTAAATATGAACTGAACGCTGCCGAACATTTACAATTATAATATTACTACCTATATTCAGGCAACATTTATATATGGTTTGTTTCACAGGACTAGGTTCTCCCATGTGAAAGTCCCCGCGGTCTTCCCATTTGGCTGGGAACTATTCACTACACGAGAAGCAGCAGCCTATGAACAGCTAAGTTTCCTTCACAAGTGCCTTCAACAGGATCTTACGCCACGATGCCTCAGATATAAGGCACCAGTGAATACGGCTATGGGGAGAGAAGTTGCCAAAAGGTTCATCAAAAAGATGGTGAGAGTCCTCATTGATGACTGCCACCGACGCATAAGAAAGTACAAGGCCAAGATTGAGGAGGATAAAAGAGAGTGTTTCCAGATTTTTGGAGATTTTATTGCCGAGAATCTTGGAAAAACGATCTCAGCTTTAACACGAAACCGGCAGGCCAAGAAAAGGGAGATTTTGGGGAGAAAGCTGAATAAATTGAAACCTGCAGACACTACGAATTCTGACTTAGTCCACAATTTTTCGTCGAAACAATTAACAGAGCAGCAATTACACGTGCTACAGCACGAAGCCTGTTTTAATACTGCAGATGCCGACCCAATTGACTTAATTGCTACAGTGGAAGCGATGTTGGTGAGAACGGAGACAACTGACGACACTAAACATTCAATATGACTACGTGTGACCTCCTTGCTTATGGCTCATAAACCAGCCAGCTACATCTCGCAATGTGAGTCAAAAGCCTTGAGAGAACTGAAGAAAGATGATAGTATTATCATCTTACCTGCTGATAAGGGACGGTCGACTGTCGTGATGAACTGACAAGATTATAACGACAAAGCTAAGGCTCTTCTTGGCGACAGAGCATTTTACCAACCAACACCCAATTCGCAAGCCAAAGCATTATCTAACCGATTGACTAAACTTCTCAGATAATACAGGCGCAAGAATGTGATTACAATGAATGAGTGGCGCCAAATGAAAGTAACGGATACAGCTCTGGCGCAATTTTATGGACTTCCAAAAATCCACAAACCGAATGTCCCACTTCGGCCATTCGTTGCCCTTAAAGGCAGCCCAATCATAAGTTGGCAAAGTGGATGTACAGAAAACTTAAATTCCTCCAAGGCAACTCGATTACCTTAGTTCAACCAGCCTCTCCATTCCTCAAGGACCTCCGAGGTCGGACGATTCAATCAGACGAAATCATGGTATCTTTCGATGTGACTTCATTGTTTACATCCATACCGCCAAAACTGGCGCACTATATCTTACAGAAGAGACTTGAAGAGGCATATGATGAGGCCCAAAGCCCTTTAAAAATTGAACACCTAATGAGGTTATTCGAATTCTGCCAGAAAATGTACTTAACCTTTGCTGGAGAAACGTACAAACAGATCAAAGGAACTCCAATGGGCTCCCCGATCTCTGGCTTAGTGGCAGAACTGGTTCTACAGGAACTAGAAAACATCGCCTTCGCCCAACATGAGCCTGTCTTCTGGCGCCGCTACGTTGACGACACGTTTGTCATCATCAAGAGAAATATGCTGCGAAACTTCCATGACTTGCTCAATGGAATATTTCCTGACATACAATTTACACGGGACGAAGAAAAAGAGCAGCAGCTGCCTTTCCTTGATGTCCTCGTCAAGAGAACACCCAATGGTGAATTCGAGACGACGGTTTACAGGAAGGCGACGAACACAACACAACTCCTAAGTTTTCACAGTAACCATCCAGTTGCTCACAAACGGAGCTGTGTAAAAACATTCTTCAAACGGATCCAGACCCACTGCAGTAAACCAGACGAAAAGGCACGCGAGGCCAGATATCTCCTTGACCAGTTAATGCGGAACGGTTATCCAAAAGCATTTATAAACCGATGCCTACGCGTTCGGCCCCGGAGCACCCAAACATAAGAACCACCGAAAATATGGCACGCTGTGTCATACATAAAAGACGTCTCAGAAGCGACTGAGCGCATCGCTGCGGGACTAGGTGTTGGAATTGCCCACAGACCCAAGGCTACAATGCGCAGCAGAGTGATGAAAATAAAAAACCGGCTTACGCAGAATGAACAATCCTGTGTAGTATATCGCATCCCATGCCTAACTGTCCCTGTAATTATCCAGGTCAAACGGAACGCATTCTCGGATCCCGTATACGTGAACACAAGCAGGCCATGCGACTAGGCGATGAATCATCACAAGTTGCAACTCACATCTACGAAACAGCCCATGAGTTCAACTTCGCTGCCGTCAAGGTACTCGCCCACGCGGGAAACAAGACGAGCAGAGAATGTATCGAAGCCTGGTCCACGGATGAGAATTCGGTCAACAGATGTGTCGAAATGGCGCCAGCGTACAGGGCCTTACGCTATTGCAAACGATCACACCCAGACGCCCACCTTAATCAATTGGCCCAAAATCCTCCATAATCATCCCACTTTCGATGCTGACGTGGCCATTTGGCGCCCAAACCTACATAAAACCTCGCTTCTCATCCTCCTTTCCTTCTCCTATGACTTTTTAATTGCCCATCCCTCCCACCATAACTATTACTTGTTTTGTTGACGATTCAATTGCGGTAAATATTTCCACACAACTTGTCGATCTTGCCTACTGGCACTGGCTAGCACAGCCCTCAGTGGCAAGTCGGCAGCACACACAATTATTGATTTTCTGCACGTTCAAAATTTTAGTTATTGTACACACGCCCCAAGTAGCTTCCACATTTGTTGCTGTTTCTCCACCTCTGACGATGGGCTCTTGCAAGAGCTCGAAAGCTCAGGAAAAAATAAATTTTGTTCCAGTGATCGACCATATGTCTCCTTTACCGATTCCCTCAGCGATTGAACCAACCAAACCTGGCGGCCTAAACGCTCACCCTTGGTTCAGCGCGCAGCAGACTGTCGACGATATGGGCAGATATTTCTGGTATTTGAAGCTGTCGGTGGACTCTGCAATCAGCAAGGAAGTATCAGGTCGCATTCTCCACAGCCGGCAGTGATCCCGGTAACCTTTAAAATACTCCCCCTATTGGATCCTCCTCTCAAGTGCGGACGCTGTTTTCTCCTTAACCTCATACCCCATTAGATCCTTCCCTCCCCCACAAGAGTGACAGTTTTTTCCTAAAAAATCCCCAGGAGATTTTTCCTTGTGTTCCCAAAGAACTATGAACCACCTCATGGCTCAGGAAAATGGGCCTCGCCAACAAACTGAGATATATTTTTTGCTACCATGAAATATATGTGCAAATAGGGAATTCAAAGGCAATCTACCTATACATCCCTAAATACACTGAAAATGATACCCATGCTGAGTTCTGTAGCGATACATATTTTCTATGTACGGTAGAGAGTGCTAGAGAGTTCGTAGTTTTTCTTTCTTTGTTCCCCGTGGGCGCGTAAGATGACCCGGCTAACGAAGCTGTTCGGGTATCAGGTGCTGGCCAGTTGGTCCGAAGATGTCGTATTTCGAGCACTTTACCCTCAGGTTCACTGTAGTGCGTTTTTACCCTCTGGAATAAGGCTTTGATACAGCCACGTTTATGCACTTTAAGGTGATAGCTAGGGCAGCTGAGTACCTGGGTTGTGTTAGTCGCCCTTCTATTAACCATGTTGCTGAGATCCCTAGTGGGTGTGCGCGTGAAGGGGATGTTCAAAACGGCAGTTTTTTTGGCATCCTCTTCTTCCTTTGTGAAGTCGATGCCGGGAGAGATACCGTTAAGCAGGTTTTGGAAGTCTGCTAGCCTACTCCATTCGATTACAACGAAAGTGTCGTCCACATATCGGCACCAGAATGCAATTTTGAATTGATTTGAAGCGTGCTAATCTATGCGTGATAACCTGTTTTGACAAATGTATGGAAATCTATATAAAACAACTTAAGAATTTGTCCATTCGTAAAAAAATATATTTACTAATACGTTACCCGCTGCAGAGCAGTAGGATAAATAAAAGAAAACGAAAGTTGTTTTTTCTTCATGCGTATTCTTTCCCACCCCCTACATGAATTTGTTAAAAGGTCAGTTTAGGGCGAGCTGATAGATGCTGTCTCCTAACTAAATTAAAATGTAACCTGAT
Source organism: Ligula intestinalis (assembly GCA_036362985.1). NCBI lineage: Eukaryota > Metazoa > Platyhelminthes > Cestoda > Diphyllobothriidea > Diphyllobothriidae > Ligula > Ligula intestinalis. The sequence continues at coordinate 474 of JAYGXS010002545.1, read as the reverse complement.
AGGCTGAGACCGAAATTTGTAGTGTATATTCGTGTTAAAACCCGTCAACCCCTGTAAATTATACACATGCTGCCCTCAGACTGTCGTGAGTAGTATACATTGACGTTGTAACTTACCATACTAACAGCCTAGGTACTTGCTAAAAGGCCCAGAAACGTGTTTCGCCAGTATACTGCCGCTGTTGAAACAACTGCGAGGCCGCTGGCTCATCATTGGGTCGCCCAGCTTTCACATTCTGCTCTCTGGTTGATAAACCGGTTTTAAAATATCAGTTTTTGAATCTCAAGAGAGATTTTTTTCTGATCTCGGTAGATATCATTATATTTAAGGTCGATAGGCTGAGACCGAAATTGTTAGTGTATATTCGTGTTAAAACCCGTCAACCCCTGTGAAATATACACATGCTGCCATCAGACTGTCTTAAGAGGTATAAATTGACGTTGTAACTTACCATACTAAGAGCCTAGGTACTTG
>JAYGXS010002544.1:0-10180 GCA_036362985.1 Ligula intestinalis | reverse complement strand
AAGTAAAAATACGAATGATGTAAATCTCAATCTCACTTAGATATTCGACAAACGAAAGGCCAAGTGTCTTCTGCCGATGCAATTGAATGACGATGGTGCTTCGCAGCTGCCTCGACCCACCTCAGACATCTGCAACGTCCCATCTAATTAGCAAACTTGTGCCAATGGACAACGATTGTAATCTCCGTATCGAGCAGACCCATGCATACGGTAGATGCGATGTCCTCAGCTGATTTTTTCGCTTTCAAACTGACAGCGGCTAAGTATACCTCAGTTAAAGGACATGACAGTTTTTCCAGACCCCAAGTATTCTTGCTATAAAATCGTAACACCTACAATGTAAAGCTATTTTATTTCATGTTTTTCTAGCTTTGTTCCCTAGAAGTCAGGTTTTTTCACTTAAAACAAACTCCTTATTTCGCACACTATTGACCTAGTAAAAGACCAAAACAAATACAATAGTCACTGCGAAAGAAGGGCTTTGGGTTAGGTTTTTTCCTGCCTTCCGGGGTTTTTGACGGCGCCAAAGATGTGCTTTATTAATACTTGTAGCGCGCCGTGCTCACGGCAGACTGTCCATCGGCCTACACGTGTCGAATACAACTGGTGGTCAATCAATCAACAAGTTAAACTTTAAGCTGTAGACATCCATGAGTCAAAAGCAAATCGCGTCGCTACGCACGCCAGGACAGAAGCTGATGGGCTCACTGGACATAGTTCCACACGCGTATGTTGCCCTTAATATGCTGTACCAATTTCGCAACAATACTTCTGCTTTCGCACATTTCTTGTCGTGTTCTTCCTTGGAGGTTCATGCAAGACGTGATTAGGTGGTGACGTCTTGGACTTGGCAACTGTTACAATAGCCATCACCCTACGGCGAAGGCTAATCAAGAAGCCAAATCGTGCGCATGTTTGGTGTCCCACTACCTTCCCTTTTTCGTGCCCATAAGGCTACGCTTTGCTATAAGGAATTTCTACTGGAATTTTGTGCTAGCCCGCCCGCTCATCACACTGTCATCGCTTTTAAATGTGTCTGATAAAACAAAGGGAGACTGAAACCTATTTTTCCGGGTCGTAATCATTTTTTCATGTAGACGAATTTTTTTTTTCGGCCGATAGAGCTGCCGTCCCAATCAAAAATATTCTTAAATTGCTCTGTTAGTTCATGTTACTTGGTGAATTATCCTTATCAAGGGTACACGTGATCAAATTCGTAACACATTCTTTTAAATTGAACGCGGTAATTTCAAGTAGACTATCCGGCATCTCGGTCCTAAAGGGCACTTCAGTCAAACCGATATGGAAAATTAAATATACGAAACATTTACGCCTAATACGCAGTTTCAGAGTTCGCCAGGGCAAAGAACAAACGTATGATTGAAAACAACGTGATCGAATTCTACCAAGTTTTAAAATAGCGGAGGATAACCTCGGTAGTTCTGTGTGTTTAGGAAGCAATTAGAGTGCAATTGTATCAAAAATTCAAGACGCTCGGAATATAATATACTCGGATGCTTAGTAAATCAGGAGACAGTTAGCTCGCGACCGCACGTACTTAGTTGAGGCTTATGATTTTCGCCACGAATCATAAGGACGAATTTATTTAAAGAATGGGAAAGGCACCTTTGCAACATTACTAGGAGAAGGTCTGAAGATCTTTAGTTAAGAGTTCAAGCACGTGGTTGTAGACTGCCTGCTTGCATCGACAGCGAAATTCGAAATCACCAGCATACGTAAAAGGCCTGCTTTTCTGAACGAAATCTAGTACATTGAGAAGAAAAAGAATTTATCGCAGGGAGAACACTATTAATTTCCTGATATTTGGACATCCTTTGAAGATTCTTCTTCAGAGATATCAGCAGAAAACAGTAGTAGAAGCGGGTGATGTATGCACAGGAAGTTGCAGTACTTATAGAATACAGTAATTACTGCAGACTTATGACAACGACAAGTGTCGATAATTGCCCCCTTGTGTGTTACCTGCTTGCTCACCAGCAGGCGGGTCGTGGCTTGTTTAAAGTGCATCACGCGTGGTGATTGATGGGCCAACTGGTTCCCAGTGTTGGTGTTAGATGTTGCGGTGGCCTGTGCGTTCCCCAAGTGGTGACTTGCTTTGGTCAGACCGATCCTCAGCAATAAATACGGAATGAGCAAGTCGTTGCATATGTTTGTGGACCATGTGGACCATGTGAACCATGACTCAAGTAATAAAAATAAGGTTTATTGGTAAGACACCTCTTGGGCACCGTCAAAACCCTTGGAAAACGGGAAGAAACCTAAAACAAACATTCCTATAGCACTCAGATATTGGCTCTGCTATTGTTTTATGCTTAGTAAATAGAGTGCAAGACAAGAAGTTTGTTCTTATATGTTATAACGAAACCAGATTTATTGTCCTGAAAATTGAAGCAGCTATGAAAAAAATATATCAATTCTGATAAGCTTGTTCCAAGAAATACGACAGTTTGCTGCAGGATTTTCTCTTGAAATTATTGTTTTTTCACCACTTTAGTCATCGATTTAGCTCCACCAGAGATGCTAAGTGTTTCAATTGAAACATGAAATGCTCCTGAAATTGCTGTCTTTCTCTAAAATGATGCATACTGGCAGACTGGCCGTAACCTTATCAGCATTAAAACGTTAGTTAAACACCGTCATATTATTCTAGATTTTCACAGGCATACACACTCCGACAGAAAAGCCGCGGGATATTCGGGAACTGCACTGATAGCAATGGTCTAGGTTTAAAGGGTCTACTGGTCATAGGTCATGTCAAAGGGTCTAGGGGTCAATTCCCTTAGACCCTTTGGCACGACCTATGACCAGTAGATCCTTTGCACCCACAACATTGCTATCAGGGTGGTTGCAGTGGCCTAGGTTGACAATTTTGGTCTACCAAGTTGAAAAGCTCAATACTTACAAGACCTAAATTGTGGGATTCATTTCTCAATTTATGACTTGATCGCACAAAAAGTACGGAACAAGGCAGTGGATAGAATAACCTAACTATCACTATGAACCATCTCCTATAACAGCGCTTGTTTTAATAACCTGTATTATTCGAACGAAGATGAAGGTATGAGCATGCTTTTAACTCTCATCTTTTTTTTCTCCTAGCAAAAAGTGTATTTCCTCTTCGAACATGCATCTGGGTATGCCCTGTTGTCCACAAAAATGCATCAATTGTCCGATGTGGTTGATGCCATCCCCGAAGTGTCAGCTGACTACGAGACATTTTCACAGTGTTTCAAGCTTCGTGGCTTTGTGTCATTTACATCAGCCGAAAATGCATTGGAAAATTGCAACTCAGTTTCTGAGGGGCTGGTGCACGATGACCTTCAATCCTTTTTGTTATCATATCTGAATGAGGGAAAAAATATTATGCTTTGCGTCGCTGATCGTAGGCTGGCTGATGCAATCAAGTCTCCCGAAGTTGGATTGCCAGGGAATATACAATGTACATCTGAATCAATGGCTTCGGAAATATTCCGCAAGATTAGACAATTCTTCCCTCTTTACATTGCTGAGCTGTCGCACTTTGCAGAATCACAAGCGCAAATTGGTCTTGGTCATAGTTATTCTCGCGCCAAAGTGAAGTTTAACGTTAACAGGCAAGGCATCAATTAAACCATTATATTTTGTAGGGCCGACAATATGGTCATCCAGACAATCAGCTTGTTAGACCAAATGGACAAAGATATAAACACATTTTCAATGCGCATTAAAGAATGGTTTTCGTATCATTTTCCGGAATTGATGAAAATTGTACCCGAAAGCGCAAATTACATAAAACTGGTAAATCTCTTGCGGTCCCGGGAGGAAACTACTGAAGACCGCCTGCAAGAGATCGAAGATATAATTCAGGATCGTGAGAAAGCCAAGGCTATTGTTGAGGCGGCAAAAACTTCTATGGGTACACTAAATTTCCAAGCGTAATATTTTGCAGGCTTTGATGTGACGGACCAAGATATTGAAAACTTGAAGCTTTTTACGGATCGCATCAAATCATTTTTGGAACGTCGAACGAAGGCATACGACTATCTAGTGTCCAAATTGTCCGGTGTCGCTCCTAACCTCAATACCCTTATTGGGAGTCAAGTCGCCGCTCGACTCATATCCCATGCCGGATCACTTACTAATTTGGCGAAGTTTCCGGCCTCCACAATTCAGATTTTAGGCGCTGAGAAGGCCCTGTTTAGGGCTCTGCGTACGCGCGGACGAACACCAAAGTATGGGCTGATCTTCCACAGTTCTTTTATCGGCCGTGCAGCGAAGGAGAATAAAGGTCGTATTTCCCGTTTTCTGGCGGCGAAGTGCGCTCTTGCCACCAGGATTGACTGCTTTAGCGACATCTTATGTAGTGTTTATGGAAAACACTTGCGGCAGCAGGTCGAAGACCGATTAAAATACTTCGAGAGCGGTGAAATGCCACAAACGAACGCTGAAGCTATGGCTGCTGCAATTGTTGAGGTTAGTGCCATAATTTGCTATTATTTTGAATGTCATGTCAGTTCATAACAAATATTTTCTGTTAAGCTGCAGTGTTAAGGTACTCAAATCAATTTAAACTTATTTTTTTTGCAGTTGACACAGTCTAGCGTTTCCATTTATATCAAACAGGCTGCTTCAGCCGATTGTCCAAACTGGCTGATCGGCGCAGTTCGGGATGCCCCTTTAAGGCAAGCCCCCGTGCTCACCTGTCCGACCACGATTTGACTCCTGTTTTTTGAAAGTTGACCCCGACGCTTGCTATGGTAGTGGAAAATAAATCCCTGCAAGTAGATAATCTGCACTCTTCAGGCGAACTCGAGACGTGTACATCGTGTAATGCAGTTATAGAATTCGTCATGGCTGGTGTGGTAGTGGTATCACTGGCAAATTTAACAAGCGAAAGTTCAAGTTAATCGTCAGAGACACGTGTCACTGTTGGTTACAGTTGTGCCTTTGCGGTACCTGCGGACGACAAGAACCCCGGGACTGTAGTGTAGTGCCTCTTTGGAGTCAGTCGTTGACCATTCGGTATTGGTAAGCCTTCGCACACATAACCAAATGCTTATACCAATCGCTCGCGTAGACCCCCTTGGGCGTTGGCCTGATTACTGAGCCCGGCTTTGCAATTTTCCCTTCGACCTTGTCCAATTCAAAAGGCCTTTATCCTCATAAGTAGTCCAGTTTGACTGCCGTTTGCTTGACCCACTTGATTATGGTTTGGAAGTGCGTCAGCTTCTGCGGACCTTCGTGTTTTTCCGGGTGGGCATTCTCAGCAGACTTTCTGATTGGTTGTTGGTGGTTGTCTGTCCTACCGCCTTGACTGAAGAGCCTAGCCAGAAAGCAACGTGTGACTTGAAATTGGTGCTTTTTAATTTCCTTATAAATTTCTCACAACCTTTGAGTAAATCGGTCTATTTGAAAGCGTATAGGCGTAGATTAAAATTTGACATGTATAATGGGGCTGACTTCTATTAGCCACAGTCGGATAATCGCATAATATTCATTAAACTTACAACAAACATGTATTAGTACAGGATACACCATATAGGTAACACTGGTACTAGCTTTTAGATATTTTCTGCGGGGTCCTTATATTAATTATCATGCAGACTAATCCCAAGATTTAGTACTCATGTCAAAATGACGGCTAACCATGTCTACTTATGCAGTATGCAGTTTTATATAAAACTCGCAAATTTCGTTTTAGCTTGTTTCTTTTTCAAATTCTATGCTTGAAGAAAGAATAACTATCGGGTTAAAAAGTTTATAATTCGGAGATTTGTGGAGACTGAAATGTTAATTCATGATACACAGTATTTGCCCATTTATAAATGTTGGTTTTAAAGTACCCAAAACGGTTCGCGTCCATTGCAAAATACCAAAAGCTCTATTAATTGCAGGCTGTCTGAAATAAATCCGTTCAAAGGCCGGCATCTCGACGAAATTGAAATATATTACTACGTAGTTATTAATATTCCAACCATACTTAAGTAATCTTTTCGAACAAAAAAAAACAAATTCCCGATTCGGCTAACATTTTAATAAGACAGAATATATACTCCACAGTGGGTGGTGTAACTATTAACTAATGGTTTGAGGTGTAATTTCGGCGAGGCAGGTTTGCAGTATGGACTATTGTGCAGCATAATTCTAAGATATTTTGACCACACTTGGATGACTTTCAGATCACTTGCGGAAAATGAATATTGCTCCTTGATGGTAGACGTTCCTATAAAGCTAAAAAAGTATTAACAGCAAGTATGCATAAAATATCCTCTCTTGTACGCATTCAATGAAAAAAGGCGTATCTTCAACTCGCTTATCCATAGTAGGGGTGGCTTTTCGTTTGTCATTATGATTTTTTTAAGTCCGTGAAAGGTCGATTCGGATACCATTCATTTTTGCAATGTGGTGCATATTAATTGGTAAATTTAATGAGGTCTATGTGGTACTTTCTCAATAAAATTGAGGAACTGAGTTCTCTTTAAGTGAATAGTGCACCACTTGTAGGTTGGACAGTCTGAAAGCAGTTGAAACAGCAATCGGGGTTCAGAATGGGAAACTAATAATAGAACCTACTCACAGCTGCTCAGTAGCCCGCGTTTTCAAGGAGAGTGGGATATGAAAACGGACCCGGACTAATGATTAAATAGAAACCGCACGCCTTTTCCATCAATTGTAGATTTTGCTACCTGTCTCAATCAAACATTTTTTTTTCGGTGGGAAAGTAGAATTGCAAAGGTCAGAACTCTTTTAGTAGACATCGTTTGGCCACCGCCTTTTCGCAAGATGCACCTGTTGCATTGGAACTATTTAGTGACCAGCTGGTCCACGTATGAATGAATTGATATTTCACTGTTTCGGTCTCCGTGTACGCGTCAACATTGGCTGTTGAAGTTAACGATGGAGTTCTACTTGTCACTGGACCAACTCTCTGTGAACTTCTGATTGTTGTCAGCGACAAAGATGGTCGGACAGGGTCAAGCGACTTGTAAGGCAGTCCTTTTATTGGATACGGGAGCTTCGTTTTGGGTGCGACAACGATGAATTTTGAACCTTTTTCACATGAACTGATTAACTGTTAACAATGCCTTGTTCCAGTAGCGCCACAGGGGCAACTCAGTATTAAAAAAACATGCTACTGAACATTTGTAAATAGGCATCCTACCGTGTGGATAGCTTCACGAGGACCGTCATTGTCACGTGCTTCTGCCTAACTATCTACAGTTGCCTGCATACTCGCTAATGTCATTTTCGTGAAGCGAGTCTATTTAGAATTACTAGAAGTCTACTATTTCGTCTCTTGACAGTCGGGGAACTGTTCCCTTTACTGCTTTTAGGCTTCCTGGACGGCCGTATCCCGAGAATTCAAATCCTTCGTCTGCATTACCTGTAGTCCAGTAGGCATTATGGTGGCATACTATTGAAACAACCTGCTATCGGCGATGTTGAAGACTTATTTATTTGTGGTCACCTTCAGCTACCCTTCAAGCTGCGGTTCATTAACGATTTTGTTTGATTGGATCCTTCAGTACACGACCGCAGATCACTTTGATTTTCCAGTTAGTGTGGATTCGTTTGGCGCCGGTAAACCCTCTTGTTTAGTTGCGGCGTGCGAAGCGTGCCCCTACGGTGCATATGGGCGTACGCAGTCTTCGTTCGATGGTTTTGGTACTTCTAAAATTGAGGGAAGGTCTGCCAAAAAACCACATTTACCTTCTCGTTAGGCTTCCATCATGATGGTCCTCCGGGACGAATCTTTTCTTGCTCCTTCTCCGTTACCTTTGTTCGTGCTTCCATCACCTACTTTAACAACGCTTGTCTTTTAAATTTTAGGCTGACAAAGTGATTCGTAAGCTGAAAAAGCGAGCCATCGCTACCCTTAACGGTTCTGTTTCTCCCAACCTCAGTTTCTACACGAAAAACGATGACGTCGATGCGCCTTCGTCTGAATTGAAGAAGAAGAAGAAAAAGAAGAAGCAGCAACAGCAACAGCAAACCGAGCAGGAGGTGTCAGTAGAAGACCTGGCACCCGAACCGGAGGATGAGTCCCAGAATGTGGTGGATGAAAATGAGGTGGAGAAGCAGAAGAAAAAGAAGAAGAAGCGAAAGCACAGTCTCTCCGAATCCGCCGCGGTGGCGGCTGCCGAAGATGTCCCCACATCGGCTAAAAAAGTGAAACTGGATCAGTCAGTGGCAGTGACCACTGAAGACGACAGCGTGCTGACAACACCAAAGACAAAGAAGAAGAAGCGAAAGTCGGCGGCCGCGGCAGTTGCTTCGGCGCCAGGCGAGCTTGATGCGGACTAGGTATTCGTCGTAGAGGACAAATCATAACAAAAAAATTGCCTTTACGATACGCTTACTGCCTCTCCTTTCTCTCCATCCCCCCTGGTGTACACATGCACTCCTCTTTCTATCTGCATTTTGTAAACAACTTTGCGCAGTTTCCTTCTTGGATTTTATGCCCCCCCGCCGTGTTGTCTGCCGTTCGCACGAAGCCTGCTTGTTGAAGCGAGCAACATCTGCCTATTGACAAGCGGTCTGGGGTCTTTGTGATTGCAGCGTTGAGCGGTTTTATGATGAACCATGGCTCTGCAACCTGACCGCTTATGCTGTCATATCTCGCCAGCAGAAGTTTTGCTGCTCTACGTGGTATATCCTGACAGAAAAATGTGTCTCTTATTTTCTTTACTTCAAGCCATACTATTTGGAGAGACGCCAAGGCTTCGAAATGCTGACTACCTTAAAGCGGTGCTGGTGTGTTGCTCTTCCGTCTCGCATCCTTGCTACTGCTTAACCTCCTACGAATGGCTCATTGTCTTTTTGGAGGTTTGGGAATGGGATCTGAGCGTGCGGTTTATCGCCTCAGCTTTGCAAGTTCAGATGTGTCCCTCGCAGACAAGGTCGTTGGTAGGCTCAGTCACTAAGTCCATACTCCGCACCAGATGACTCACTGGCGGTGGTGGTGCACGAGTAGGAGAAGAAGAAGAAGAAGAAGAAGAAGAGGAAGAAGGAGGAGGAGGAGGAACCACAGAGAAAGCGCCAGCAGCTTTCAAGTCCCGTCGGACATCTGGTTAGTCAACTCGTACCGCCGCGCGCAAAAGCGTGGTGTTCCAACAAAGCCCCCATTCTCCTCTCCCACGACGGCCGCCGACTCCCTTGACATCTCCACGAATGACTCCAGTGCTAAAAGGCACGGACTTTAGTCTCTGGCCGAGCAGGACGGTAAAGAATGCAAACGGTTCCATTTAAAGTGAACCCGCAGCTCAAATCTTACGATTAGTTTCAAAAGGGGGAAATGTTAGAAGGAGCCTAACGGACAGCTAGCATATCTACAATAGATATGGTCTTAAACCACTCTGGCAAAGGCGACTCCAAAATGGTTTAACTTTCCTATTTAAAGTGACACATTATCAGAACATCCTTAGCAATAATATGTTAACAAATCAAAACGGTTCCCGTCCCACTAGAAACAACCAGCATACAATTCATAACACTAAAGCTAGGACGGCTCAGCGATCAAATTTCTACACCATAAGATATGCGATCATATGGAATGCCCTACCCAACGATATTCGCAAAAGCCACAGTTAAGCCGAATCAAATGACATGACGCATATATTTCTGAACAAAGTAGGACACTTTGCTAACCAGTTCTTTGACGTCCAATTTGGACCAAAAGGGATCTATCGGTCCAAGGATTTCCCGAACATTTTGGAGAAAACTGGCCAATGCTGGAAGCTTTCCAGTCGACGGTTTCCAACGCTGATAAAATCAAAGCTTAAGCAAAATTGTGCCTTGCCTCCTTTACCAATCCTTAAAAATAAAAAACAAAAACTAAGAACAATTTATCTATTCCAATATTCCTCGACTAATATCTAAATGTTTATAAAAAAATTATGATGAAAGAAAATAATTTTCTCTTCAACTATACTAAAATCTATATTTTTTCCTCTTATAATGTATCAAAAGTAAAAATACGAATGATGTAAATCTCAATCTCACTTAGATATTCGACAAACGAAAGGCCAAGTGTCTTCTGCCGATGCAATTGAATGACGATGGTGCTTCGCAGCTGCCTCGACCCACCTCAGACATCTGCAACGTCCCATCTAATTAGCAAACTTGTGCCAATGGACAACGATTGTAATCTCCGTATCGAGCAGACCCATGCATACGGTAG
>JAYGXS010002543.1:0-10186 GCA_036362985.1 Ligula intestinalis | reverse complement strand
ATGAAGAGTACATGAGAGGTTGGAAGCTATTGTCACACCAAGGTACCTTGTTGGGCAGAAAGTCCATGGTTTCAGGACTGAAGGAGGGTCGCAGCCTTAAGATGCACTGGACTGACTTCCGCTCATCAAGTAAAAGGCCATTTTCTGACGACCATGCTGTGACATGGTCCAGTCCATCCTTCAGTGTTTGAAGATGCGTCTGGATTTTGATAGGATGGCCGAAAACCATATAATCAGAATATTTGACAAACAAACATGCGTTTGGAGATCGTAGGTCATCACTGTGGGCTCCGTGAACGATAAATTAATAAGGTGTGCCAAGCCAGGAGCTAATTGAATGAGCAAGATTTAAGTACAAATTGGAAGGTGCCATCTGGTCAAGCAGCTGTTGTACCCTTAACTTGTTTAGCTATTTCACCACTGGTGCCACACACACTGGAAAAAATCATTAAGTGGTAAGAAAATATCATCAGTTGGGAGGTAGAAGTCGGTATGAGTGTGGATGAAATTTGATTCTAAACTGTCTAGCTCAGCATCAACAGGTGCCAGTGTATTGCGTTGACCTGTGAGACGTTTGATACTCTTTCATATTTCGGAGGAAGTGAGAAGAGCGGAAGATTTAGAAAAAGTAAAAAACTGACTAACAAAAAGATCATTCAGTCTGGAAATCTCACGATTAATCTGGTAGTTCAGATCCTTTAGTCTCTCTCGCAGACCTAGTTTAAAGAGCAATTCGTCTTGACGCCTCAAACGTTTTTAGGTGGGGAGAAGATATTTTGTCAGTTCTAACCGTGACAGTGTTAAGAGTACAGCAGATATAAAAAATGTCATTGAAAGAGTAGTGTGATGACTACATCATGACTCGGCATACGGGTACTCTAGAAGGGTAGAAATATTGCCAGTGCGCATGCGGGTGACCAGATCGAACTTTAAATAACGTGTAAACTGTGCATGTATCACCCTATCTGTGAATGTCTCCAATTTTTTTTCTATAACATATGATTAAAGATTTCCGAGAGAATCCGAAACGTCAGAACAATAAACCTCTTGTTCCGGTGATCGCTTCTTACAGTACAGTGTACTGAGACATTTCCTGAGAATCAGTCACTTGGGTAGGACTGTACACAGCAACAACTCTGACGACAGTGAGCATAATTGCCCTGCAATTATCAAGTCCGCATCCGATGCTGACAAGCAAAGTGTGGAAATTATTGAGTAGAACACCAAGTTTTAAGCCAGTACAGCATCAATTAAGGCCCAAGCGGTGGCTACAGAAGTGAGTTATTATCACACACACACGCGGATGACCACCATCAATTATAAATACCGTGCTTACTGTGCATGTCTTAGCCCCATCTGCGCATGACCATGACTGCGTTATCATCACCTACGATTGAGGATTCCCGAGGGAATCCGAAACGTCAGAAAAAATAAAGCCCTTGTTCCAGTGATCGCATCTTCTTCTTCTGAACTGCTGCTTGGAACGTGCATATTGTCCTCTTTCAGCAATCTCATTCATTTTTGTCTTCGCGTACATAGAGCGTGGTTAAGGAAGGAAATGGAACATATTATCCTGTATAATTGGGAGTATTATTCAGTAAGGGTCTTTTTGGGCCAGTGGGGCAGTGCTAGGTGTACTTAGTCCTCACTTCAGCATTTTGCGCAGCAACCTAATCTCAGAAAATGCTCTGCGAAAATTCCAAAACTTACTGTTAGCCTCTAGGGTCACAATCACATGAAACCCATCCGTCGAACTAACCCCAGTCCTTAAATATCAAATGAGCGAAGTTTGGTACAGGTTTATCTTAGCCATTATCCTTGTGGTGTTGGTTTATATTTCATACGGTGCCGTACAACGTGGGTCACTCTCTCCACAGAAGTTTCATCCCTTTCAATGGTAACTTTCTTAAAGGGCCAACTCCGCGTTTATTAAGATTCACACTTACAAGCATATGCGCATGAGCAAAGAGAATGTAATGTAACATACAAAATACCATACTTCTCAGTATAATTAAATATACATTGATGTTTACGCTTTCACAGACTGCAAAGAGGGTACTGTAAATGCTTCTGTGTAAGCGATCTCATTTATCGCTGCCATTACTCCGATATGTTTTGAACAGCTTAGTATTCAAACACATTAGCCCACCTCACTCTTAATAAAACTGAATTGACCGTAACACGCAGAGATCAGCACCTGTAAGTTGTGCTATACAAAATCTCCAAATCTCCGAATGTTCAAGTTGGCTTTAATGCTTCCACATCTACTTAATTGTATCCATTTTCCTTACTTCACAGAAGTTACCTTACTGTTCATGCCCAGCCCTGGGTAACTTCACCAGTGTCTGAAGCAAATCTTGCCCCATATCCATATCTCGATATAAAGTATTCAGTATTTATAATGACAAGTCATAGGGTTACCAGAAAATCACTGCATTCTTACTCGTAAGCGTTGGCAATTCACTCTTACAATTGGAAGTCGCAACACAATTTAAAAACAACATAACCTTTTATACGGGGACGGTGTTACTCAAATTGATGCTGAATAATAGAAGTCAAAGCTGCAACTTAATATAAGTGCGCAATTTGTAGATGTGCAAATTGATCTTAGTATAAATTTACTGATAATAGTAATACTAAAAACCGAGGAAAGCAAGGACTCGATGCTGCAATGTGGCGCTCTGTGGCCAAATTTGGCGGTTTTTTAACTTTGGTTGATCAACATTTGAGACTGGATATCAATATCTAACTGCGAGATACAAGCCAGAAATGGCCCTTCCGATTTCGCTTACCGGTTCTTCTTCATAAATGTTAGGTTTTGACAAACTTAGCATTGTAAAACTCATAGACTTATTATTCCTATTACTAATAGCTTATAAGCTATGCTCCCACTGTAATGTTCGCCCAGGCAGTCATTCGGTTTATTTGGGAAACAAACTTTCGGTAGGCCATTGGACATAGAACAGCGGTTGCGTACATGTTTATATTTACGATTCAAAATAAGTAGAAAAGCGTTATTTGGCGTCTGGCGTTTCGGGTAATTGCATTTTCTGCTCACCTCTCGAGACGGCTACTTGTCTCTCTCCCAGGCACACCTTTATACATTCTTGCAACCTAGATACTCCAGACGCTTAAGTTTCTCATGGTGACCTTACAAACAACAGTTCCATCAACAGAACAATTGCTTGACAACATAAGACTGATTGCAATTACGACAGGCGAAAGGATAGTGTCATTTGTTGTCATCTGACTTTTCATTTCAATATAATGGGTTAGTGCATCAACATTACCTGCGATCTTTTGCGTCAGAATGACGATGAAAAGGGAGGTAAGCCCATGGCCCAGAATCTCGGTAATTACATGAAGCATTAATTAGGTACCTACATGACCGTTTAATATTTCAAAGAGGGGCAAAGTAAGGGCACACCGATGGGATTTCCAATATCTGAGCTAATTGCCAAGGATATACTACAAACTCTGCCGAGTCAGTTTTGTGAAGAGTACGAATGCACACTCTGGGTGAGATAATTTGACGACGCTTTTGTTGTCACTGATTGGGAAAAAACCAACCACTAAAAATACAGATCGAACTCAAATTCACCCTTTCGTTAGTTCACGATGAAAGAAGAAGAAGAAAGCAGACTTCGTATCTAGGATTTCCTCGTCGGTAGTCAACCGGAGGTAAAATGGCAGCACCTATATGCCATAACTCGATAAAATTTTCACCAATTTTGAGGTAAAACAGCATCAAAATAAACGTTGTGTACGCACGCTGCATCGACGTACAGAAACCCATTAAAGAGCGCCAGCCACCAAACACGGCGGAACGAAGTTCCACCGGAACGTTTCATGTGCAACGGCTCTCTTTGCCAAAATTTCCAAAAATCAAGGTGAGTGCTTAATTTTCTTAACATGAAAAAGAACACGCTTGCATCCCTCCCTTAATGTTCTTCTCACTTAATAAATAACAGCGCGAATTCGAGCCGTCCGAGATCAAAGTGAAAAAATTCAGGCACTTCCCACTGGGCTTCCTTAAGTCGGAATTTAAAGCAAAGCCTTAAGTACATATTAGACGGGCATTTTACACCCGTATGTGCTCCTTCTTATCACGCAAGTCCAAATCAGAGGAGGCACGTCTGAAGATGAGCGATAAGTAGCCAAACCGACCACGCCCATGACTGGACTTCAAAATTTGGCAGATGACATATGTGTTTGCTTTCGTTAAATTTGTCATGGCATGCATTAAGACAGATAACCGATGAACGGAATTTCAATAAATATTTTCGTAGAGTTCGTTCATAACACCCAGCCTTATGAACGATCACGCCGAATATATTTCTGGCAATTCCGTTCAGGGGTTATCTGTCTGAACGCATATCAAAATCCAAATGAACGACTGACTGAATTCGTGTTCAGCAGTCGACAGCACGTCACCGTCCATAGGTTTGATTTCCCACAGTCCGACTTGATGGGTTAAACGATTTTAAACATCTGCTCCCTGACAAAATTAATCTCATTTGCTGTGTTTTCTCCCAAACCGGGTTAAAATGCACACAGGCAAAACCCCCACAACGCAATAAAAGGGAGGTGGTTCCTCAAGGCTTCGTGACTGTGGTGTCAAATCCTTCCCCGAACTTGGTAAAATCGAATCTGAGACAGAGGACCTAACAGCTAAGGGAACGCATAGATGCACGCAGCTGGCATCGCCAGTCTTAGTGAGCCAGATGTCTAAACAATCATCACGTCAAATGCCGGTGCTGGTGAATAAATTTTAGCAGGTCGCAGCCCGAATGCCGGCCACCAATCAAGTAGCGCACAAGCAGACAAATGCCCTTGACAGGGGAAAGGTAGTGAGCCATTAAATGTCCTGTGTATGCGGTAAAGTGCGCACTCAAATTCAAGCGAGTGTTTCCAGGTTTCCGATAATTTTAGTCAGAAAACGCTGTATTAGCGACGTGGCATTTATCATATCAACTGATATAATTCAGCCTGGAGAAAAATACGTCAAGCAAATAGAAACGATTGTACAAGGTACTTGAATAAGGACAGTTGACACAGCTTGGCTTCGCAGCCACTTCCAGCGCTCGCTACATGTCAGCTATAGTCGCTCAAATCTGATTGGTTGAGATACTCGGGAAGGTGTGGAATGGATTAAATACAGGTTGACTTTATTTTTCCTTAATTACATGTTAAAGGTCAGTCCTCCTAGTACTTTCGGTTGGGGCTGCTGAAAGTTGAATCCAAATTATAAATAGAATCCCGACCTTCTACTGTTTAACACCTGAAGTTCAGTCCTACGTTGCCATGGGACAAGTGGCCCGATGTATGTGTTCTCGTTGCCGCTGCTCCTTGCAAACAGTCACACGGTTAGTATGTTTGCGTGCTTTTTTAATTTTCGATTTATGAAGTGTTTATTTTTATTGACTACTATTTTCGACCTAACACATGGCTCATGTGTTGTCACTTACGGCAGTGCCCATAAGAATGCCTCTGAATCTGAAGTGTTAACTTTTGCCTTTTTCCACCACACAACTCTTGAACATATTATTAGTACTTTGCTATTCTATTTGAGTGCCCGCAGAATTTCGCCAACCCATTTAACCGCATAATGTCATTGCGTAGTAATAGGAAAAAAAAACGATCCGGGTGGATGAAACATAATAAATAAGTAAAACATGGACTTGTAGGTTACTGTGCTAACTGCTCAGGTATTAGCAAAAAGGTCCAGACATGTGTTTTGCTGATATTCTGCTGCTTCTGCTTGACACAACTGCGTTGCACATGGCTTATCCGTAGGTCGCACAGATTTTCCTATTCACGACCTGACTGATATACCGCATTTGAAAGCTGAGCTTTTTAATTTCTGTAAAAATTACTTTCTGTCCTCAGTATAAAACAGTATATTCGAGATCTATAGTCGCAGACCGATAGTTGATGTGTATATTTTGGCCAAAATCTGACAATCAGTGCGTTAGATACACATACTGTAAACGGATCAAATGTGGGAGTGCATATTGACTTACCATTCTTAAAACCCAGTTACTAGCTTAAATGTCAAAGCATGAACTGTTTAGGTTAACGTATAATTGAGGAAGACGGTTTATTCCCTCTTTCTGACCGACTGTTTAAACAGATGACAGCATTCACCTCATTCATGTTTAGCAAGCGACAAAGCCAAAGGACCTAGCGACAAGGGGTTTGTTTTGAGGTTTCAGTTTTACTGTTAAATGCCGGACCCAACGTTGGTCGATCAACCAGGCCGACAAGAGGAACATTTGTGCAAGTGAATATTTTTTAGGGAAAATGAAGGCTGATAATAAAAAGAAAATGGCTAGGTATCCGAGTAAACTAGAGAGTATTTTGGATGATTGCAGCACTGTATTCCGGGATGAAACGTGAAAAACTTAAAGGCGAAAACGGCTTTTCCGGTTAGATCTACTAAACGCAATGAGCCCAATGACCAAAGATTTCGGGTTCGAATCTCGGAGGTTCTGACCCCTGAGATTGGGTATGACTGGTTGATGATGGCTTACAAGCCAGTAATGGTCATTTTGGTCTCCCTTGGCTTTTTTTCGGAAACACTCCATTATATTCTGATGTCGCTAAGTGACAAGCCTGATATCGGTCAAGTACGAGCCTCAAGTCACTAACGGGATAAGTATGTGCCCTAACCAAACAGATCGGATGAGCACTGCAAATCGAACGCATTCTCTATGAAGCCCACACGAACCTGTATTTCTGAGCTTTTTTTGTGATTTTGTATGCAAATATCTTGAGCCTACACATACGTGCAGTGTATAATTCCATCACATAAACATTTTTTGAAATAGGCTCAATGGTGTGGATGAGCAGCATAACCTGCTTGCTAGGCATTTTACGTTTCCTTCCCCAGGAATCTTTTCAAAAAAGTGATGATTAATGCAACTTGTGTCCACTTACGTTCATATCCTTTATGAATTCAACGAGCTCGGAGCTCTATTTGACGGGATGTGTAACTTTCGAGTGCTTTGACGTTATTTCGCCACAATTTCAAGCAGGTAAGTTTTTATCATTTGGTAGATGGCTGCTGGCCTACTTTTACTATACCTGACTACAGTCACCGTCCCTGCTTTTGGCCTTATGTTGGACATCAGCGATTTCGATGGTCTAACTAACACATATTAGCGAGCGCCTAATACCAGAAAGAAATCGTCACTTTACACTTTAGGAAACAACCAGGACAATCACCGAGGTGCATGGAACTTCAACCATTTACTCGAATCGGCTTCGCAAAGATTTCCAACCCCTTCAACTTTTACTTGAGATCAAACGAACATGGGCCCAGATCTTACTCCAATCAATGTCATTTCTGGCCAAATCTTAGCATCGGTAATAGTGCTAGCACTACAATCAGCCAGATACACCGCTAGAAGTAGAAGTATTAACAGTAGTCGCAGTTATAGAAATATGAGACTTGGACTCCTCAAATTTTTTTCTGGTTGCTGATATAAAAGAGCGCAAAAGGCTGCTGTCACTAAGGGTGTAAATAGGTGGTTTCTAGCTTAACTGGATAAAGCGGCTTATGTCCAAGTACTGCTTGGTTATCTCGGATTGTTGTCAGCGCTTCAACTGGGGAGAGGGGTTAGATAATGGTTGCTAGTTTGTTGCCTTCCTTTACCATACCTGACTACAGTCCCCGTCCCTGCTCTAGGCCTAATGGTGGACATCAGCGATTTCGATTGTCGAAATATTAAACCATGGCAAGCGATGCATCCTAAAGAATGATCGTCGTAGTGATGCGCAAGGGGATTCAACAGTTATATTCATCAAATAATATTCCACGTTTAAGGCCACATGTATGATTGGTCCTTCTCCGAGTCGGATATCAAGGTAAAGTGTCACAGGAACATTCATCTCCACCCTTCATAAAGGGAATATCTGAAACCATCTCTAGGCAAGTAATTCATTTCAGCACCTCTGTAGCCCACAAACCCGCACCCTCAATGCGCGGCAGCCTATATCGAGTGAAGAGGTCCTTACCCGCAGAATAATTCAAAAACGTCATTTACCGCATACCGTGCACCGGTTGCCCTTGTGTTTTTATTGATCAACCAAGCATCAAGGAGCATAAGTCAGCCGTTCGCTGACGGGACCCTTTATCACTCGTATTTGCGCACTCCCACGAGTATGATCACCAATTCAATTAAGATGGCACCGGGGTGATCGCCATGGCTAATTCAAGGTAAGTGAGAGAATTCATCCAACCGTGGCACTCGAGCCCAGCTAGTATAAGCAGACACGTAGAGCTTGCTATCCACTTTACTACTGTTCACGTCTGGTCGACTAACCTGCACCTTGACACAAGAACAGGCTGTCCGTGATTGGTCGAGTAGAATTACTCTGACGCCCCCCGCTCATGTGTCTTAACTTGAACACCTCCCTCCACTCACCAGCACAACCTGTTTCCGCAGGCGCCACGTCTCCATAATCCTCCTGTCCAATCCCATCCATTTAGGTGAACCCTTCGCCCCCAAAACCTTTAGTGCGACATTTCCAGCCCTTACTTTATATCTAGTATGATGACGAACAACTTATAATTGTTCAAAAATTCACGAATAAAACTCAATTTTTCGAAGATCTTCTTTCTTATTATCGTAGGATCTCAAATGTACGTTTCAGTTCAGTTTTAGCAGGGAAATATAGGTAAATACCGTTGAACTGTCTCTTTGTACAAAGCCATGATGCAGAGCATGTGGCGTTGCCAGTAATGGCACTGCGATAGGGGAACAACATTAAAAAAACCCTAGGCATTTTTCATAAGTCTAGTTTCGAATGCCGTTTGCGGGATTTAAGGATAAAAACTGTCGCCTGTGGGGGGGGGGGGTGGGGAAGGCGAAGGGAATATGTAAATCTGATGTCCTGCTGCTGAAAGTGTTCGAATCATGTCAGGAGGAGGTCATTGCTGTTGTTCAATATCCAAATGGTCACACGAGGAGAAGATCACTTTGGTCATGAGAACATCACCGAATGTCGGAAATTAGCCCATTATACGCCCTTGCTGGTTTCCGAGTCCGCGGACGAGATTACGAAACACGACAGCCTACAACAATCATCAAAGTTATATTTAAAAAAATATTACAGAAAAGAAGCAGGCAGTATGTTTTTCAAAGGTAATTACTGCCAGAGAAGTCAAAAGGGAAATCTTACTTGCCGACGGGCGGTTATATAATTAGTCTTGAGTCATTCCAGATAACGTATTTTTTTTACTCTGGTACATGTGTATCTTAAACGTCTCCACAGATGGTGTCATGACAATGTATGCGAGTAGCGCATTCCATGCCTGGATGACCCTCTTGGACAGACAGATTTTCCTTGTGTTCAATCTTGGCCCCAGTCAAACGCAGTTTGAGAGGGTGTCCGCGCTATCTTGAAGTACTGACCAGCTCAAAGAAATCGTTGGATGCTAGGCAACAATTAGGTCACCGTGCAGCTGTCTGTAATCCAGAGCAAATAAGTCAAAATTAGTTAGTCATGTCTCGTAAGGAAAGAATGCTTGGCATCACTCTAACTTTGTTGCCCGTCGCTGTAATCGTACTACTACTTATCCATAATATAAGCTGTCAATATAAAATTTCCTTATAATTCTTAATTTACTGTTGAAGATTAATCTCTTGAAAAGTACGTTTTTTGCACCGCTGAAGATGAATAAGAAAAGATCCTAGTACCTAGGTCAATTTGTTGGAAGCATTCTTAATAATCTTAGAAAATGAAACAAAAAGTTATTTCCCATTTACGATTCAACAGTTGTATGGAAAAACAGCTGTTTTCGACCATCCATCAGCAGGCCTTCAAAAAGGTAAAATGGGTGGTCGTGCACAGTACTTACATTGATCCTGCAGTAGGTGAAGTGAAGGGCAATACGTCACCTCTTCTTTCTCTCGTCTTATGTATGTCAGCTTAAGAACGTTAGGTTGTGTCGTGCATGGCGTGGGAGTTCTCTCCCACGGTCGAAGTCATTGGCGAGGCATGCTCTCTCTGGCTGTATGTAGCGTGGTTTTAGGCTGTCTGGATTCTGAATTTGTGGCTCCTGTCGGCGTGGGATTCCCGTGTGCAGTCGGCCAAGAGAGGCCAACGGTATGTACCAACGTCTTTTGACAGCGGAGAGAAGGTTTTGCTAGACGAATTGCCACTGTCCCAGCTGTGGCTA
>JAYGXS010002542.1:0-10187 GCA_036362985.1 Ligula intestinalis | reverse complement strand
TGGTTGATATACAGGTTTTATGAAAGTTCAGTTTTAAATCTCCAGAGAAATTAATATCTGATCGCGCAATATATCGGTGGGCTTGAGGTCAATGTGCGTTGACAAAATTTGAAGTTTATATTCGTGTTCAAACCCGTCAAACCCTGTGCAATATACCTATGCTGCCATCAGACAGTCATTAGCAATATAAATTGACGTTCCGTCTTACCATACAATGAGGCTAAATACTTGCTTAAAGCACCAGACACGTGTTTCATCGGTATTTTCCGCTGCTTGACACGGCTGCGAGGGCTCCACCTCATCTGTGTGTCCCCAGCTTTCTCTATCTTCTTTCTGGTTAATGTACCGTTTTTTAAGGTTCAGCTTATAAATCTCTAGAGAAATTTATTTCCGATCGCGGTATCTATCAGTATATCTAAGATCTATAGGCATAGACCAAAATTGTAAGTGTCTATTCGTGTTGAAACCCGTCAAACCGTGTGAAATATACAAAAGCCCCCATCAAACAGTCGTTAGTAGTATAAATTGGGATTGTAGCTTACCATTCAACGCGAATATACACCAACAACTTCGGCGTTCGCATAAAGACCTTCAATATACTGATATATACCGCGATCAGAAATTAATTTCTCTGGACATCAAAAAGCTCAAATTTTTTAAAAACTTGTAAATCAACCCGAAAGCAGACAGGGAAAGCTGAGAGACCCAATGTTGAGCCGGAGGACGGGCAGGCGTGTCAAGCTGCGGCAGAATACCGGCGAAACACCTGCATGGGCCTTTAAGCTAGTACCTAGCTTGTTAGTATGGTAAACTAAAACGTCAATTTATACTACTTACGACTGTCTGATGGCAGCATGGGGATAATTCACTGGGGTTGACGGGTTTTAACCCGAATATACACGAACAGTTTAGGACTACACCTAAAAACCTTCAATAAATTGATATATAGCACGATCCGAAATTAATTTCTCTGGATATTAAAATGCTCAACTTTCTTAAAAACCGGTTCATCAACCGAAAATCAGATAGGGAATGGTGGGGGACCCAATGTTGAGCCGGAGCACTCGCAGCTGTGTCAAGTAGCGGCAGAATACCGGCGAAACAACTGTATGGGCCTATTAGCTAGAACCTAGCCTGTTAGTATGGTAATCTGCAACCTCAATTTTTACTACATACGACTTTCTGATGGCAGCATGTGTATATTTCTCAGGGGGTGACGGGTTTCAATGCGAATATACACTTACAATTTCAGTCTACACATTTAGACCTTAAATATCCTGATATATACCACGATCAGAAATTAATTTCTCTGGACGTCAAAAAGCTCAAATTTTTTAAAAACTTGTAAATAAACCCGCTAGCAGACAGGGAAAGCAGGGTGACCCAATGTTGAGCCGGAGCACTGGCAGGTGTGTCAAGCAGCAGAAGAATACCGGCGAAACAACTGTATGGGCCTTTTAGTTAGTACCTAGCTTGTTAGTATGGTAAGTTACAACCTCAGTGTATACTACATACGACTGTCTGATGGCAGCATGCGTATATTTCGCAGACTTTGACGTGTTTTAAAACGAAGATACACTTAGAGTTTCGGTCTAAACATAAAGACCTTCAATATCCTGATGTATACCACGATCAGGAATGAAGTTCTCCGGAGATCTAAAAGCTCAGATTTTTTAAAAACCGGTATATCAACCAGAAATCTGATAGGGAAAGCAGGGTGACCCAGTGATTGGCCAGAGCACTCGCAGGTGTGTCAAGCAGCGGCAGAATACCGGCGAAAGCCCTGGATGGACCTTTAAGCT
This sequence comes from Ligula intestinalis, assembly GCA_036362985.1. NCBI lineage: Eukaryota > Metazoa > Platyhelminthes > Cestoda > Diphyllobothriidea > Diphyllobothriidae > Ligula > Ligula intestinalis. Next base: position 8,385 of record JAYGXS010002542.1, on the reverse strand, counting down.
AGTACGTATATTGTTAGTATGGCAAGGTACAACCTCATATTATACTACTAACGAATGTTTGCTGGGAGCATTTGTACATTTCACACGGTTCGATGGGTTTCAACAGGAATAAATACTTACAATTTTGGTCTATGCCTAAAGATCTTGAATATACTTATCCATACAACGTTCAGAAATTAATTTCTCTGGAGATTAAAATGCTGAAGCTTCAAAAATCGGTATAGCAACCAGAAATGAGATAGGGAAATCTGGGCTACCCAATGATGACCCGGAGCACTCGCAGGTGTGTCAAGCAGCGGCAGAATACCGGCGAAACACCTGTATGGGCCTTTTAGCTAATACCTACATTGTTAGTATGGTAACCTACAACCACAATTTATACTACATACGACTGTCTGCTGGCAGCATGTGTATATTTCACATGGGTTGACGGGTTTCAACGCGAATATACACTTAAAAGTTTGGTCTACACATTCAGACTTTAAATATACTGATATGCACCACGAACAAAAATTAATTTATCTGTACATCAAAAAGGTCAACTTTTTTAAAAACTTGTAAATAAATCCGAATGCAGACAGGGAATGCTGGGTGACCCAATGTTGAGCCGGAGCACTGGCAGGTGAGTCAAGCAGCGGAAGAATACCGGCGAAACACCTGTATGGGCCTTTTTACTAGTACCTAGCTTGTTAGTATGGTAAGCTACAACCTCAATTTATACCCCTAACGACTGGTTGATGGGAGCATTTGTATATTTCACATGGTTCGACGGGTTTCCACAGGAATAAATACTAACAATTTTGGTCTATGCCTAACGACCTTAAACATACTGATGTATACTGCGATCAGAAAATAATTTCTCTGGAGATTTAAAAGCTGAAGGTTCAAAAATCGGTATAGCAACGAGAAAGGAGATAGGGAAATCTGGGCTTCCCAATGATGAGCCGGAGCACTCGCAGGTGTGTCAAGCAGCCGAAGAATACTGGCGAAACGCCTTAATGGGCCTTTTTGCTAGTACCTAGCCTGTGAGTATGGTAAGTTACAACGTCGATTTATACTACATACGACTGTCTGATGGCAGCATGTGTATATTGCACACGGTTTGACGGGTTTCAATACGAATATACACTAAGAGTTTCGGTCTAAACCTAAAGACCTTCAATATCCTGATATATACCACGATCAGGAATGAAGTTCTGCGGAGATTAAAAAGCTCAATTTTTTTAAAAACTGGTATATTAACCAGAAATCAGATAGGGAAAGGTTGGTGACACAATGATGAGCCGGAGCACTCGCAGGTGTGGCAAGCAGCGGCCGAATACTGGCGAAACGCCTTTATGTGCCTTTTAGCTAGTACCTAGCCTGTTAGTATGGTAAGCTATAAACTCAATTTATACTACTAACGACTGTTAATGGGAGCATTTGTACATTTCACACGCTTTGATGGGTTTCAACACGAATAAACACTTAAAATTTTTGTCTATGCCTATAGACCGTTAATTACTGATATATACCGCGATCAGAAATTCATTTCTCTGGAGATTTAACAGCTGAATGTTCAAAAAACCGGCATAGCAACCAGAAAGCGGATAGGGAAAGCTGTGGGACCCAACGATGAGCCGGAGCCCTCGCAGCTGTGTCAAGCAGCGGCAGAATACCGGCAAAACACCGTTATGGGCCTTTTAGCTAGTACCTAACCTGTTAGTATGGTAAGTTACAACGTTAATTTATACTACTTGCGACTTTCTGATGGGAGCATTTGATTATTTCACACGGTTTGACGGCTTTCAACACGAATAAACACTTACAATATTGGTCTATGCCTAAAGACCTTAAATATATTGATATATACCGCGATTAGAAATTAATTTCTCTGGAGATTTTAAAGCTGAACGTTCGAAAGAACGGTATATCAACTGGAAATCAGATGGGGCAATGTGGGTGACCCAATGTGGAACCTACGCACTCGGAGCGATAAGAAATGAATTTCTTTGGATATTAAAACGCTCAACGTTTTTAAATCTTGTAAATCAACCCGAAAGCAGATAGGGAAAGCTGGTTGAGCCACAGATGAACTGGACCCCTGGCAGCTGTGTCAAGCAGTTGCAGAATACCAGATAGGGAAAGCTGGGCTACCCAATGATGAGTCGTAGCACTCTTAGGTGTGTCAAGCAGCCACAGAATACTGGCGAAACGCCTTAATGTGCCATTTAGCTAGTATCTAGCCTGTTAGTAGGGTAAGCTACAACCTCAATTTCTACTACTACCGACTGTTTGATGGTAGCCTTTGTATTTTTCACACGGCTTGATGGGTTTTAACATGAAAAAACACTTAAAATTTGGGCTATGCCTATAGACCTTAAATATACTGATATATACCTCGATTAGAAATTAATTTCTCTGGAGATTTAATAGCTGAACGTTCAAAAAAACGGCATAGCAACCAGAAAGCGGATAGGGAATGTTGTGGCGACCCAATAATGAGCCAGAACACTCGCACGTGTGTCAAGCAGCGGCAGAATACTGGTGAAACGCCTTAATGTGCCATTTAGCTAGTACCTAGCCTGTTAGTATGGTAAGCTAAAACCTCAATTTATACTATACGACTGTCCGATTGCCTGTTAGTATCGTAAGCTACAACGTCAATTTATACTTTTTGCGAATGTCTGATGGGAGCATTTTTATACTTCACACGGTTTGACGGGCTTCAAAGTGAATAAACACTTAAAATTTTGGTCTATGCCTATGAACGTTAAATATGCTGATATATACCACGATCAGAAATTAACTTCTCTGGAGATTTAAATCTGAACTTTCTAAAATCCGATATATCATCCAGAAAGCAGATAGGGAAAGCTGGGTGACTAAATTTTGAGCCGGAGCACACACAGCTGTGTCAAGCAGCGGCAGAATACCGGCAAAAGACACGTATAAGCCTTTTAGCAAGTACCTAGCCTTTTAGTATGGTGAGCTACACCGTCAATTTATTCTACTAACGACTTTCTGATAGCAGCATGTGTATATTTAACAGAGGTTGACGGGGTTCAACACGAATATACACTTTCATTTTCGGTCTACGCCTAAAGACCTTAAATATTGTAACATATACCGCGATCAGAAATAAAATTCTCAGGAGATCAAAAAGCTGAACTTTCAAAAACATGTATATCAACCAGAAAGCAGAAAGGGAAAGCTGGGTGATCCACTTATGAGTGGGAGCGCTCGCAGCTGTTTCAAGCAGCGGCAAAATACCGGCCAAAGAACTGCATGGGCGTTTTAGATAGTACCTGGCCTGTTAGTATGGTAAGCTACAACCTTAATTTATACTACTCACTACTCTCCGATGGCGGTCTGTGTATATTTCGCAGGGGTTGACGGGTTTCATCACGAATATACACTAACAATTTTGGTGTAAACCTAAAGACCTTAAATATACTGCTGTATACCACGATCAGAAATTAATTTATCTGGAGATAAAATTACTCAACTTTATTAAAAACCGGTATGTCAACCAGAAAACAGATAGGGAAAGCTAGGCTACCCAATAATGAGGCGGAGCACTTGCAGCTGTGTCAAGCAGCGGCAGAATACCGGCGAACCACGTGTCTGGGCCTTTTAGCAGGTACCTACCCTGTTAGTATGGTAAGTTACATAGTCCATTTATACAACTAAGGACTGTCTGATGGCAGTGTGTTTATTTTTCACAGGGGCTCACGGGTTACAACTCGAACATACAGTAACAATTTCGGTCGTCTCCTTAAAACCTTTAAGATACTGATATATACCACGATCAGAAATTAATTTCTCTGGAGATTTAAAAGCTGAACTTTCTAAAAACCGGTATATCAACCAGAAATCAGATAGGGAAAACTGGGCGACCCAATTTTGCACCGGAGCACTCGCAGCTGTGTCAAGCAGCGGCAGAATACCGGCGAAACACGTGCCAGGGCCTTTAAGCTAGCACATTGCCTGTTAGTGTGGTAATTATCAATGTCAATTTATACTACTAACGACTGTCTGTTGGCAGCATGGGTATATTTCACAGGGGTTGATGGGTTTCAACACGAATATACACTTACATTTTCGGTCTCGCCTATGGATCTTAACTATTGTGATTTATACCGCGATCAGAAATTAATTTCTTTGGTGATGAAAAAGCTGATATTTAAAAAACCATTTTATCAGCCAGAAAGCAGCAACGGAAAGCTGGCTGACCCACTTATGAGAGGGAGCCCTCGCAGCTGTTTCAAGCAGCGGCAGAATACCGGCGAAACACGTGTCTGGGCCTTTTAGCAGGTACCTTTCCTGTAAGTTTGGTAAGTTTCAACGTCAATTTAGACTACTAATTTTATGGAGAGGCGAACGGTGACGCACTCAGAGCCCAGCGTTGGCAGTGCACCCCAGATAAGCCATGCCGGCAGACCGGCCGCGCGCGGCGGGAGCACACGTGACGCCCGCCCCCGCGTGCACTGCGATGTTCCAGAGCGTGTCGCGGCGTTGGAACCACGCCAGAACCACCCCGCTCGTCCGATAGGCCGAGAACAGTCTAGAAGGATTAGCGCCTTATAAAGGGCTGTACTGGACGCGGTGATTCAACCTTCTGCTCTCTCTGTGTTAGCCTGAATAAAGAATCTCACGATCAGTCCGTCTTTGCCTTATTCCACTTACTAGTCCTGGGGATATAACAACTGGTAAGGCGGCCGAACGAACCGCATGATCAGCCAAGAACAGGCGAAAGAAACGCTAAAAGAAGTACTGGATGCCCAGTGGGAAAGCAATATAGCACTTTTCAAAGAAATGCAATGAAATCGGGGGCTAGTCTCCACAGACAGCAAACGAAAACAGATTGAGGACCGGATAACTGAGTTCACATACGACCCGGATAGCGGTGTGAATTTCGAGGCCTGGTTCCGGAAATATGAAGGACTGTTTGCAGAAGGAAAACAACTAGAGAATAAGACAAAGGTGGAGATTCTACTGCTCAAGCTTGGTCAAAGAGAACACGAACGGTACGTAAAGTTTGTCTTACCTGAGAAGCCGGTTGACATATCATTTTCGGACACAGTTAAGAAATTGAACTCTTTATTCAGTTTCTCTTAGCCGCGGTTTCACAGACGTTACGAATGTTTGAAGCTAGAGAGACAGCCAGAGGAAGACTACTTTGACCTAGCCGGACGACTGAATGATGTATACCATCAAGCGGAGTTAGAAACTGCCACTAGCCAGCAGATAAAAGCACTCCTGTTTATTAAAGCTTTGGCGCTGCCTGAGGACGCTGACATCCATACACGCCTCCTTGCTCAATTAGATCAGAGAACAGAAATGACGGTCCAAGTGTTAGCAGAGGAGTGCGTTCGCATTATGAATATCAAAACCGACACTCGGCTGATCGGGGACACAAGGAACTTACCAGTGCGTGTGTACGAAGGAGAATCCACCAAATCTAGGGAGAATTATAGTTCCCCAAGGAAACCAAAAAGAGCCTGTTGGAAATGTGGACGATGGCATTTTGTATCCGATTGCCCTTATCGCAGTAGAAACTGATTCAAGTGCTCCCAACTCGGTCATAAGGCAACCCATTGTCGCGCCAAATCTCTCAGTCCAAGAAAGAGCTGTAATGCCATAACCCAAAGTGAATTACAGGTCCTCATTTGCAAAGACAGAAAATATTTGACGGTCAGTCTAGATGGAGAACCTATTACGTTGCAGGTTGACACAGCGTCAGACCTTACGATAATTAGTAAAGGCATGTGGGAGGCCCTGGGAGCGCCAGAACTGCAACCAACGACCGTCCGTGCCTGGGCATCAAATAATACACACATGTTTTTTGAGGGTGTTTTCCAGGCCACTATCGCTTTCGAGGAAAAGGCCTGTCTGTCTGACATTTATGTATCGAAGTCGAACACTGATCTCCTTGGAAATAAGATTATATCCCAACTGGGTCTCTGGAATCGGCCATTCCAGGAGATATGCTGTGCGGTAACCATTACAGAAGAGGACCTGAAGCAGAAGTATGCCGAGCAGATGGAGATGTCAGTCGGAACGTGTACAAAGACTACAGTAAGCTTGAGGGTAAAGCCTGGGAAAAAGCCAGTCTTTAGACAGAGTAGACGCGTCCCATTTGCCGTACAAACAGTGGTCGAGGAAGAACTGGAGCGTTTGCAGCAGAAAGGCATAATCTGTCCCACAAATTAGTCAGCATGGGCTGCTCCCGTTGTCGCCGTAAAGAAGCCTAACGGTCGGATAAAACTATGCGCAGACTACTCGACCGGGCTGAATGACGCATTGGAATACTATCACTACCCCTTGCCAACTGTAGAACACATTTTTGCCACCCTTAATGGAGGGAAAGTTTTCGCGAGCAGTGACCTTTCAGAGGCGTACTTACAGTTACCAGTTGATGAAGCAGCGCAGGAAATGCTGACGATTAACACACATAAGGGGTTGTTCAAATATACCCGCCTCAATTATGGCGTCAAGACGGCACCTAGTATTTTTCAGCAGTTAATGGACACCATGCTTACAAATATCCCTGGAACTGTGGCATATCTGGATGACATTTTGGTTGTCGATCGTACGGACGAGGAGTTGCTCGAGAGACTTGACAAGGTCATGGAAAATCTCATTGACAATGGCCTAAAAATCAACATGGAAAAGAGTGAGTTCCTACAAAAAGAAATTCACTACTTGGGTTTTGTGGTAAGCGAGGTAAGACGATCACCCGATCCAGAGAGAGTTGCCGCATTTAAGAATGTGAAGGTACCTGAAAATGTTCGAGAGCTACAAGCCTTTTTGGGCCTGGTCAGCTACTTCTCCCCATTCATTGCGGGACTACATAGTTTAAAGTCACCGTTAAACCGGCTACTTTGTAAAGATGTGAAATATCAATGGTCCCCTGACTGTCAAGACGCCTTTGACAAAATAAAGGCGAAGATTAGTGAGTCAACTGTGCTCTCACATTTCGAAGCCGACAAAGAAACGATAGTACAGGTGGATTCATCTGAGTATGTGCTAGGCGGCGTCCTTCTTCAGAAAGGAACCGATGGAAATATGCTGCCCTTGATGCATGCCGCCCGGTCACTCACAAAAGCAGAAAGAAACTATAGTCAAATCAAGAAAGAGGCCCTGGCACTTATCTTCGCAGTACAGAAGTTGAATCAATTCATTTACGGAAGACACTTTACGCTTCATATCGATCAACAACCACTTAAATTTTTATTTGGCACGAATCGTGGTGTGCCGCAGTATGCGGCCAAGAGGATACAACGATGGAGTACTATTCTCCTGAGTTATGACTTCACAATCCACTACGTGCCCACTCAGAAATTTGGAGCTCCAGACGCTTTATCACGACTGAGTGGAGGTGACGAACACCAGGAAGACATTGTGGTCGCAAGCAATTTGATAGAAGACGACGACGAGTTTAGTAGTGTTATCCGACAGCTACCTCTCACAGCCGAACGCATCATGGCAACCACTGCAGTAGATCCTTTATTATGTCAGATAAAGGACTTAATACGGACGGGTTGGCCCAGGGAAACAAGATACACCCAGCCATAAAGCCCTTCAGAAACCGGAAGGATCAGTTGTATATAACCGAAGAGTACATCATGTATGACGGCAGAATGGTGATCCCAGCTAGACATAAACAACAGGTTTTACGAGAACTCCACGCCGGACATCAAGGCATGACCCGTATGAAACAACTGGCCCGGACGTACGTATATTGGCCAGGAATTGATGACAGTGTAGAATCCTTCGTGCGAATTTGCGGCCCATGCGCACGTGAGGCTAAAAATCCCCCAAAAGTACTACCTGTGCCATGGCCAGAGGTGATAAGACCGTGGAGTCGAGTTCACATGGACTTTGCCAGCCCATTCGTCAACCGAATGTTTATAGTAGTAGTAGATGCGTGGTCGAAGTGGCACGCAAATCAACTGAGACGCAGAGTCTCCTCGGGTGGCCAAATAGCACTCGATGTGCTATGAGATGTTTTCAAGGTCCCGACACCCAGGGTAGAGACAAAGTCGTCACCACTGCCTATCCGAAAAAGTCATCGAAAAGTTCAACGGCCTAAACACCTCGTCGTGGATCCAAGCAGGAAGAAGTATGAGGCCCATCTTTTAAAAGAGGGAGGTGTTATGGAGACGCGAACGGTGACGCACTCAGAGCCCAGAGTTGGCAGTACACCCCAGGTAAGCCATGCCGGCAGACCGGCCGCGCGCGGTGTGAGCACACGTGACGCCCGACCCCGCGTGCACTGCGATGTTCCAGAGCGTGTCGCGGCGTGGGAACCACGCCAGAACCACCCCGCTCGTCCGATAGACCGGGAACAGTGTAGAAGGACCAGCGTCTTTTAAAGGGCTGTACTGGATGCGCTAATTC
>JAYGXS010002538.1:0-10191 GCA_036362985.1 Ligula intestinalis | reverse complement strand
AGATGTAGAATAAGTAAACAGTGAACTAACAAACAAGTCGGTCAGCCGGAATATGTCACGCTTTATTAGGACGTTCACATCCTTTAGTCTTTCACATAGACCTAGTTTGCAGCAGTCGCCAGTTCATTTCAGTCACGATGAGATGCCAGCTTTGTTAAGAAGTTGTAAGATCACTGAGCATGACTCGACTTTCCAGTGTTCAAGAAAGGCAGAAAGGTTGTCAGATATGACGGTCTGCAGGAAACAAATATTATGTGGGGACGTGTCGCTAACCTTAAGTTTCGTTTCGGATTTTGTGAAAAGCCATTTTTTAGAAATACAATAGATCTTAGGCAGGCCCAATAACAGAATAATCTCAGACTGAAGGTTGGGGTAGTTGGTCAACATGTGATCAAAAGGGGCGTCAGCACGAGTGTTGAAGGAAGCTATATCGTCAAAACCTAACAATTTAAGGGGGCGTTGAAGTCAATTCAAAACATAATAACATGCTCGCAGGACAACAGGGCACGTTTTGGGGAAAGAAAATCGAAAAACCGGACTAAAGCATTTTGACATCTTGAGAGAGGACTGAAAATACTGACATAAACAGTGCATTTAGAATTATAAAATAAGCGAAGTTTACAGACTTCGGCAATGGCATCTATTAAGTCGTCCGAATAAAAAATAAGGACTTACAATTTTTGCAACATCGCTGGTTTTCAAAGATAACCCCTCCCCCACCTCTCCTGCTAGATAATGATTTTCTGTCCGAACGAAAACAGCAAAAACCGGCGGTGTAATGAGTCGCATCTAAATATCACTGTTAAGCCAAGTCTCTTGGAAACAGATAACTGCAGATTTACTGTGCTCCTTTTTCAACAAAGGTGCTTATAATCCGGCACTTTTATGAAAAATTGAGCGGCAATTTGTCGACATGAATCCTGGAAGAGACACTTAGTTCTATGTTTTACGCTTCATTGCCTGTTGCCATCCGGATCGATGTTCTTTTTCTATCGTATGGCCGTTTTCAGAGAGGTGTTAACGTTCATGAATTGCAACTCCGGCAGATGGGACGTTATACGCACAAATTCGCATCATGAAATGTTATAGGTGAAATAGTTGGTCTCTGTGCATTCAAGAAGGTATCAGCGTACTGTAGGGATGACCTTATAATCAAATGCAGACAAACAACGCAAAGAAATAGACAATGCGGTATACAATAACAAATTCCCGCGTAAAATGAGAGTAAAAAATCTGGCAGCTCCAATTTGAAAGCCTTCTTCCCCAAATCGTGCAAACCCTTTCCGCACAGTCATCTGGGACACAATTTTCTGTTCTTTTGGACTCTATGGAAGCCCTTTTCGAACATTCCTAGCCACTGATGATGACTTGAAACTGTTAACGTAGCTGTTGCGCTGGTGTAGCATGTCTTTAAGGGACAGTATTATATGATGCGTTAAGCCTGGGTACACTCGGGATCGGCTTTGAGCCTGTAGGTTTATGTCTTCTACGAAATATATTTGTAGAAATTTCGGCTAGCCATCAGGGGAGGTAGTAACGATCCAATTCTGTGGCAAACCTGGCCTTCCACCTAATAGGTAGGCATAAATCCAACCTCACGAACAACGTTGGCACCAGAGGAGGTCTTTTGAAATGCACCGCTGTATTTTCTAACATCAAAAAGAAAATTCTTCGAGTCATCGGTATTACCAGCAAGCAATGTGTGCTACTCATGTCCCTGACGACGAATGTGCGACGAATATCGAAACGTCAGGCGAATAAACATATTGTCCCAGTGATCGAGTCTTCTTCTTCTCCTCAATGTGTGAAGTATTTATGGTGGTGGGGGGACGTTATTCAGTAGAACTTTGCCATTAAAACAGTACATGCCGATCGTCTCACCAGTCCATTTTTTCGCCTGACAATGTCCGCAACCTTCTACTATCTTCCCAATGGAAACATTTACATCTTCCGCATAACCAAGATTTGGGTTGTGACTGAGGCTTTGTCCTATTCTTGAGCATTGATGGAAGCGACCGACGGGCCAGAGTCGCCAAACCGTACGGGAATTAGTTGCAAACTGGAGTTTCCAGCATCGTTTGGGCATTGATCCGCTCTCTGTGATGCTTGTATAGTCAGACGTGCACTTCTACGTCTGGGTAATTCGTTCTGCCGACGTTGCGAATCTCTTAACCTACCCAGCTCTCTCCTTCGCAGGGTTTGGACCTTGGTTTCTTGGGAGAAGTTAATTTGATGGCGAATCGCGTCTTCGCGTCTTCTTTGCACCATTTGATCTTCGGTTTTTTGGGAGCATTGATATCGCTGACGTATGGCATTAGTCTCTAGGCGAAGCCGTCTCTCTGCCTGTGTTTCTTGCGAACGTCTATTAGCATTGACAAGTCTCTTCTGTTTCTTCTTTTGAACTTGTGTTCTCGCGGCTGCTCTAATTCCTTTTCTACCTACTGAGGTAGAACCTACAAGTAGGTTATTTTTTTTGAACAGAATAACACAAGGTAGAAAAGAAGTAAGTTTACAACGTTACCTTCAGTCACTAGCCCATCATCGTTTGTCGAGTTGTTTGCGTTCAGAACATGCCTGACGACATCACTGTTGTCCATAATGATAGTTTGTAAAGGTTTGATTGAACGAGAAGGGATTTATGTGACCTTTCAAGCGGCCGCGACGACATGGAAGCGACGACCCCTTCCCCACCCCCGCCCACCCCCTCCCCCGTGTCGTATTCACATCCGCATTTCACGTCGGGCGTCACTTGAATCCTCACACGCACGGTAGAATGAGGGAGCGACGTAGAGACCAACACGCACAAGCGACCGAGAACGCGTGCCGACGAAGAGATCCTGGTGCTAACATGCGCGCGTCGAAGGTGCACAAGGCGTGTCAACCTGAATCCGGTGATCACTGATAACGGAGATACACACAGAGACAGTCACCGATTTTGTTAAGTATACAGATTGGAAAAACAGGACCAAAAAATCGGTTGGGATATTCTGCCTTCTCGTAATTTTCGGTAATATGCTCTTTGTTTTCGTCTTCCAGCAGTGCGATCACCTCCTCGTCCTTCAGTCTGCTAGATAGTCCGGTGGAGAGTATTTTAGGCTTATCGAAGGCTCGTTCGCGCTTCTTAGTTTTAGGGTACTTATTTTTGGCGTGTTCCACTCTTGGCGAAACTCTCAGGATAATTTAAGATCATAATCAACCACTAGCTTACTATGCATAACTACCTACTTATTTCATAGTAGTAAGCATGTTTTGTTAACTTCTTTATAGCTGGACATAATCGTGTGCGTTTTCCCTTGCAGCCAGACAAGGAGACCGTCACTGAAACGTGATAACTTATCGACTCATTTATAGTTCCTGTCTCCTGTTCTTCTGTCGGTGTAGTCACTTGGATCCATGAAAATCTTTAGTAATATGCGGTTTGATCAGGCTTACATTAAGGACAAACAGTGCACAGACGCTCTTAGTCTTTGCGGTTGCTCACCTTAACATACTACATTGAACTTTCACGCAGATATTATTAGTGAAATGCGATTCCCTTTTATAAGCAAAAGTGTGGTAACTAGCACAAAAACATGGCACGGTCTATTCACATAAACTATCGCAATCCCAAGGAAAATCTTTAGTCACAGAAATCGATTTCGTAGAGTATTCTCGTCGACAAAACTGAAATAAAATGAAACAAGGCACTGATGCCGGAATAAGGCATGAATATCAATTGAAGTTGCCAAAACGTGCCATGATGAACTCGGAGCTATTAGATGGTTTCTTAAACAGAGAAGGAACAGCAAAGATTTGATTGTACTGCGGAAGATCTTTGCAAGACCTTTGCAAGGCCTCATTGACGATGAGGCAAAATGTTTTCTACATTATAGGTTAACATCGCCAAATTAACACTTTCAGCGCCTTAATCCAAAGAGTCCACCGAAATTAAGAGTAAGCAGTTCATCGATGCGGTTTTTGGCAAAAATCCAACAATTCTGTCACCTGCGTTCATAATGCCTGCTCCTCCAAAGTCAGGCGTCGCAACAATTAACTGTTCTAATGCTTATTTTCCGGGGGCCTCCGTCCCTTGAGGCATGACCTCGCAGTTCATCGATAACAGCTGCGCCAGCGTCCCCTGTCCTTCGGTGTTCAAATGGCCCTCTACAGATGATCTCAGCTTACTCAGTCATGCACATAAGTGCGCACACACCCTCGCATACATGTGCGTCAAAATGAGCATGCCTGCCTAAGGGCCAATCGAATATGCTGCCCCTTGGCCGATACAGCAAAAACCTCTACAGGCGACATCCCTTAGAGTAATAGCAACAGACCAATAGCAAACCTCTTGAATTCGCTGCACATACATGTAAATGGAACTGTTAACACCCCATATAATAATATGCTAACACCAGCCTAGGGTTCTGTGCACAATAAAGCTCTCATTATAGTGACTTCTTGCCTTTTTATCCACCTGGTATTCAGCTTGGTGCCTGCATTGCTTAAAGCAGAACCTCTTATTAGACTTTTACAGATTAATCTGAAGAGCCTTACGGATCTTAGAAAATCAAAAGCGATATATTCCTGGGCAGTATTCGAGAAAATCCACTGGAAAAGCGGCATCCCAAGAAGTATAATTTAGTAGAAGATGTCCTTTGGGAAACGATAGTTGTTTGCGTGAATTTTCAATACTGGCTCACCAGGTCGTCGGCAGACAGAGGTAAATTGTACGAAACAGTGCATACTAAACGACGCCTAATACAAAGATATAAAGAGGGTCAGTGTGCCGGTAGAAAGTCGTCATCTGCATGTAATTATGCGGTCAGTCGGGAAACTAAGTGTCACTCGCATGTAATTATGCGTTCGGTCGGGAACTAATTGTCGACCACATTTACTCATGCAGTCGGTGGTGCCTAGTTTTTGCCTCATCTCGCCGGATAGTCTGCCGTATTTTCCACGCTTCATGGAGGTTGGGGTACATAGTGTCCAATTCATCGTGCTTGTTGATGCATGATTCATTGGAGTTGATGTCCTCCAAAACTTCAGGGCCTATCTTATTTGGCAGGAGCCAACAATGTAAGTTTTATCCCATGCAAATTGGTGTCCAGTTTCAAATGTGTGTATGGCGATATCGGACATGTAATCTTGCCTCATCATCGCTTGTTGGTGTTTGCGTAAGCGCGTGGTCGCTGATACACCTCTCAACCTACAATTAACTGCATTGAATTAGCTACAAGGAGTCTTGTGAATGACTTCTTTGCTGTCAAAATAGCCAATCTTATCCTTAGGGCATACAAGCTGATTTCATAATGTGATCGTCCGTTTGTGCGCCACTTGCATTTGATGATTTCTCAGACGTATTTCAACGAGTACAAGCACGTTCTTTATATATTGAATTGTTCACCAAATTCTTGGATTGGGCGCCCAATCGGAACATTCTAGTTCGTTTTCTTTGTTCTTTTTAATCGATGTCATCACAGGCATCGATACAGACACCCTCTGGGGAGAATATTTTTTCAAAAAGTTTGGACAGGTTATTGAGTTCGGCTTGGTAAAGTTCGCGACTAAAATACTGTGTTCTTGCTCGACTGATTAGGACGGTTATAGTTTTTCGTAAATAAGCAGTACGGTGATAGGATAAAATCCCTGTATGCGAGCTGAAATATATTCTAAAGGACTAGATCCAAACTCGTAGCTTGGAACACATATCGGAGAGACTGGCCACAGCTTTGACTATCAAGAAGCGACCACCGTAGGCCGAGGAGCTGCAAAAGTGGAAAGACTGAGGATCGAGGCATGGTAGTCAGACGCCAACTCTGTCAAGAGGCATCTGAACCTGCTAGCGGCCTACAAACTCCAACGCCACTACGTAAGTAAAGGACAGGACACGGTCAAACCGAAGCCAGGATTTGCAGACGAAGAAGGCCCTGTGACGAAACCACCGGAAAAGGGAGCAGGATTTCAAGCATTCTCTACCATGGGGTTGAACAGAAAACGAATTGCCGTCAGGCTTCGACAAAATCCGCAGGTAGGGCCAAGCAGCGATCAGAAAAATAATCGATTAGCCAAAAGCCAACGTCTACAACCGCACCTTTAAATTTGTTGATTGGTGAAGTCGGTATACGGTTCAACAAAGGATAGCCGGCGCAGCCGTCCAAAACATGAGCAAGCCAACAAATTTACTTCGGTAACGAAAACATGAAAGTGTTAAGCCTCAACTCCCGTCAGCTAAAAAATACCTAACCTCAAATGGGCAATAAACTACCAACTTTAAAGTCATTCTGCAAACGTCATGAGTTAGGCAATCTACTGCACAACTGACATCCTACTGTTTTGAGCTGTAGCTTATGCCTATAAAAAACAAGTACAATGCCGCAGAGCCATGTATGTATATATTATTGTTGATACGGAGCATGCTTTCAATAGTTCTGCCATCTGTCAATTTGTTTTCCATTTCCTTTGTAAGCTGCTTACTGTGTTTGTTTTCGAATTGTTGAAATACTTTCACTACATCAAGCGCAACAACAGTCCTAAAAGTGAACAATAAATTGCTCAATAATAAACTCATGTTAACTGTACTGTGCCATAAACTGTGAACGTCGTACAAGTTTGAACAACAGATGCGAGAAAATCTGAAGTGTTAGCACGCCAGAAACTTTAACTCCGTCGACGACATTATATTCTACACACAAATGATAAATCGTCCGTTATTTCAAAGCCACAACCTTTTTATCCAGTATTTTCAGGAAACCACACCTTATATTTCACTTTCAGAAATCACCGCATCACTAAGTGGGCTAAATCTGCCAAGAACACCGTTTTTAAAATCAAGTCTGCGGTTCGAAGTGCAACGCACACCTTCAATTTACATGCGGAACTATATATATCCAGTGGCCGCGGAAAGTAACTTCGACTACATTTTTTCAGTTAACAATAACTTCGAGAAATTTCTTCTTCTGCTTATCCTATTTCCCAACACCCCAAAACTCTATAAGCACCGCTGGGACACATGCTGGGACTATCGGTATATGAGGGGGCATGCATAAGCTAGTTTTGCTGCAAATTGTTGGACACCTTCATTGACCCGTCATTCTACCCGCTGACAAAGGTCGATCAATGGTGGTGCTAGACAAAGCTGACAATCAAAACAAAATCCGAACGCTCCTCAGTGATCAAGAGTCTTACAGAGTCAGCAACGCCACCAGCCCAAAGCCACTACTGTCAAAGGTGGGTAGAACTCTGGATTGACTAAAGAAAGAAAAGGCCATCACCATCAAGGACTGGTTCATGGCGAAGCCTACCGAATCAACTATGGCAAGCTTATACGGTCTCCCAAAAGTACACAAGCCAGGCGTTCCCTTAAAAACAATCGTCTCCCTCCGCAGCACTGGCTGGCAATCAGGTTATTCCAGAGACTCAAGTTTCTCACGGTGAGCTCACAAACGACAGTCCACTCGGCGTTACAGTTCCTTGACAAAATAATGACGGTCAGAGTGGAGCCAGATGAGAGGATGGTTTCATTGGATGTCATCTCACTCTTCCCCTCCATACGACAGGCGCTTTTTGTCGAAACAATCCGCGACCTACTACGTCAGGTGTACGATGAGAGAGATGATCAACCCAAAGTTCAGGATATAATAAAACTCATAGAACATTGCCTTAGGGCCTTCTTTACCTTCGAAGGGACCACGTACGAGCAAAGCAAGGGCACTCCAATTGGGGTCCCCAATTTCCGGGTTCATTTCTGAGATCTTACTACAAAAACTCAAGAGGCGGTTGTTTGAAGAGTACGAGCCGAAATTTTGGGCATGCTACGCTGACAGCACTTTCGTTTTCATCAACCAGAGTCAAATCAACCACTGCAAGGAACGACTGAACTCAATTTCTCCTGAGCTACAGTTCACGATGGAAGAAGAGATAGAGTGCTGACTTCCGTTCCTAGACGTTCTCGTATGCCGCCAAGCGGAAAACAAACAAGCAACGTCTGTCTATCGTAAACCAACAAACACGTCAAAGATACAATAACAGTCATCCTCTGCAACACAAGCGCAGTTGCATACGCACGCTATACCGAGGGTAGAAACCGGCTTTGCAACATGCCAGCTGCCAAAAGGGACGAGACAAAGCTCCTCCAAGAACTGTTCAGAGCAAACGGCTATCCAGTAGCATTTGTTGAATGGGCTCGAATGCCACCCAAACCGCGAACCGAGGAACCCTGCTTATTAAAGTCGTGGCGGAGCATCCCGCACATGAAAGGCGCTTCCGAAGTTGTGGCTAGATCTCTCGCACCTCCTGGAATAGGGGTTGCCCACAAGCCTACCTGCACCATCCGACAACAGTTAATGCGGCCGAAACACCTTATACCTAAACAGTAGAAGTCAGACGTCGTATACCGACTTCAGTGCAGCTGCGAGACGTGCAATTATCTTAGAGAAACCGGCCGACAACTTCAAACGTGAACGCAGGAGCGTAAGCGGGCTGTGGGGAGGTTGGACGCAATGTCGGAGGTAACAACCCATGCTGCATCCATGGGACCCGACTTAAACTTTGACGTGGTTGAAATTAAGGGGCCACGGTGATGATCATACATCAAGGCAGATTAGAGAAACCTGGATGTCGACTGACTGTTCAGTCAACCGCCACATACATTTACCGGTGCCCTATGTTGTTTTAAGGGCCTTCTTATCCGGGGACGGACGCAGCATTGAACAACGGGGCCGAGAATAAGTCCGGGCGTGACTAGGAACGATGGACCGAACGCTAATGGGGCCAACACTTACGCACTTGAGATAAACACGCGAGTAGCCAACATCTCGGCCAACGTGTACATGCCATAAAACCGCTCGAGACACCACGGGAGGTGACGGGATGAACACACGGAGGTTCGACACCAGCGCAAGCCACATTACTATGCGGTCAGCTGCCAACATGCTTATTCCGAGCACCAGTCACGGTGTCACAAAGGACCTTGAACGAACACACAAGGGGCCGATACGGCGACAGGCAAGAGGCCGACGGACGAGGTGACTGAGGACGCGGCGAGAGACACAGAGAGTGGCTCAAACATGATTGGTTGGCCAGGCATTCGCAAAAAAGAACGGCATACAGACGAGGACCTAGAGCCAGAATATCCATTCTCTGAAGATGGGTTGACAAGACCACTACCCAAAAAGTCAGGTTTGCAATAAACCTCTCCCGGTGAACGCTTCTTTTGCTTCTGAGCTATGGGCTCGCCCATGGGCCCACTTCTAGCAAATATATTTATGGGCATACTAGAAACTATGCAACTTAGTCACCAGATAAATAATCTAACGTACTACAAATGTTACGTTTACAAAATATTTGTGTTTGCATTAGATCAAACTAACCATCCAGCTGTAATGCATACAGCAAATCCGGCGCACCCATCTTTCAAGTCTATATTAGGCGAAAAACAAGCTGGATAGCTCCAATTACTTGATTTATTATTGGTCAAGAGCTGGAAGTATTAAACGCCAGGTATATCGTAAGAAAACGTACTCCGGCAATATGTACATTTTGCTAGCTCCATACCGTTGCATTTCAAAAGTAATTTTGTATAATGTGTAACGCAAAGGATGAAAATGATCTGCTCGACTGATTGCGCTGAAGAGAAGCTAAAGATTGTTGAAGGCGTGTCTCGACGAAATGTTCATGCAAGTCGTTTATTGCTAATGAAATGGCCGAAAGACCGCCAAAGCACGCAGCGTTTACAGCAAAGAAAAAGTGACTATTCTTCGTGATCTCATTTCAAGGAAATTGACCAAGCCAACTTCTAATAAGAGACACCTGAGTCAAGCTGTAGCGACCATCTTTCCAGCAGCCACTGGCATGTACTCTTCTCGACTACTTCAACCTTATACGGGGAGATCAAGGACAAACTGCCAGCCCAGACCATCTATTGGTGCATATATTCATTAACCTGCTCCTGCGGTGCGGGATATATAGGTCCAACGAGAGGGCGTTTTTCCTCATTTGTACGAGGACACATCCTAGTATGCCTAGAATAAGGCTCATTCAAGGGCATAAACTGTTACATTCCAGCGCACCTAGTAGACTCACACTATCGCGAGGATGCCAAGGAGGCGTTCCGAGTGATCTACAAGGTGCCATCAAGCTATACAAATTCCTTCAACAGCGTCTGTCCACTACAGCAGATGCGGCCGCCATCAGGGTACGCCAACCAGTCCTGTG
>JAYGXS010002537.1:0-10193 GCA_036362985.1 Ligula intestinalis | reverse complement strand
GCAGCCATTGGCATCAGTCCCCCTCTCCTCGACTTCATGGGTTCCTACTTGTCTAACCGCAGCTATAATGTCCTAGAAGGTAATTGTTACTCCACTACTTAGCTGTTCACGAGTGGCGTTTTTCAAGGTACTGTCTTGGGTCCTTTACTCGTCATTCTATACATAAACGAAATTTCGACTGTTCTAAACAATTCACACAATCTCATTTATGCAGACGACCTCAAATGCATATACTCATTTTCTAAGGACACGGCAAGTATATGCGTTGATAAAATAAATGCGGACCTACTTACACTCTCACGTTGGAGTGCTACCTGGCAGATGGAATTCTCTCCATCCAAGTGTTGTTTTTATGCGTTTCGGTCCCGCAAAGCTTCCTCGTCCCCTAGTCTTTCAAAATACTCCACTTTTAGAACAATCCACTATAAAAGACTAAGGTTTAAGCTACACAAATAAACTAGCATTGTCACCTCATGCGGATCGAAAATCTGCAAAGGCTGCACAGCTATGTGCTTTTATATCGCGCAATATCTTCCTCTTGAAAAAAAGTTAAAACTTTATCGCATGTATGTTCTACCAATCTTAGAATACTGTTGTCCCCTCTTTGGTCTAATGAATGCTTCTGACCGCGGTAAGGCTGTAAGTGTACAGAGGGTATTTACTCGCAAAATATTTGCTCTTCCTCGATCCACTTTTGCTTATACGGAGGGATGTCAGTTAACGAACATGACATTTCTTTGGGTCAGAAGACTCGAAGCGGGCCTCTGTTTCCTCTTTCGCGTTAAATCAATCCCTAAACTTCCACGAATCAACGCTCTCATTCCCGCAGGTAGACCTTATGCCACTCGCAATTCGTCCAGGATAATTGCAGCTCCCTTAAGCTCCACTTCGAACCATTCTCACTTCTTTGCCTCCAAATATGCCTTCCTCTGGAATAATATTCCCCTCAAAATTAGGCTGTCGTCTAACTTAGCTGTTTATGTTTATGCAACATTTTTTCCATATATGTCTATTGCTTCCACTTTTGAGTGATATTTGCAACGATGTTTTGTCCACTTCTCTGTCCAGTCATCATTGCCGTTTTCTTCATTCTCCTTTTAACAACCCTGACGATAGGTTTCATGGTCTTTAGTCATGCTCATGGCGGTTCTGCTATTTTCGCCAGCTCGTCATTGGACTCCGCAGTCTACAAGGTCGCATCTCCGGCGATTCGTTGATGATCAGGTGACCTCTGCGGTTCACTGTCTTGTAGACTCTGTTGTCCGCGATGGCCTCCTCCGGTCTCACCTCCCTGATGGTTGATCATGAAGCCAGTCGGGCGGTGTTACAGTGGTGAATGATAGCCTCTGCTGTTATATGATTTCTCAAATTGCAAGGAGCGTTTCCAACCCTCATACGTTCTCACCAACAGTCCTGTCTCATTGCACTTCCATCAATTCTCTCAACTAACCCCCTTTATTTTGTTGAAGCAGTTTTTTTCTCCTACGTTTTGTTTTTTTTTAAGCGGGGGTTCGCGGAACTCTGCGCCAGCTTAAATGGTAGGAGTTTTTTTTCCACTGCTTCCTCCTTAGTTCACCATGCGTAGACTACTATTTTAAAACGACGATATGTTGGTCAATATGAATTAATCTACCAACACAACTAAACGCTCCCGCTGTCTATGTGGTTGTTTCGTGGATAGCAGCATTTATAAACTTTGTATTTATTTTTCCGCAGCACTAAGTTTGCAATGACGAGGCCCTCCGGGCCTTAAATATAATAATAATTTATTTAGATATTCATTTATTCATTTAAAGAGAAATCCTTCTCAGGGTTTTTGGCGGGTCACCTAGTGGACCCGCTGGTTTGGCCATGAGCAAAATGCTTTGAGATGGTAGGTAGCGGTTTAATGGCTTATTACGGTAATTGGCTCAATTTTGTCAACTTTGCACCCACTCTTTTGTCAGACTAGGAGACGCAGTTGCCTGAAATTTGCTCCAGTGAAATAATTTGCTTTCTCGAAACGAATCGTTCGATCATGAGTAGACCTCTTCAGATTAAGGCATTTGTCATGAGCCGTTCTACTCACCTCTTTACGAGCCCAAGAAATCATCTCAAATATAAGATTTCTGGCATAAAAATGACAACTAGCAAGTTTATTATTCAGCGCGTTTTTCTGTGGATCTGAGATTGGGATGGGTCTGCGCACAATGATCCGATACTTGTCTAAGTTAACTGGTGTATCTAGGCTCCTATTACTTTCTTCTAGTGAAAAAGAAAGTTTTGACCGATTCTCTTAAGGTAATTATAATATCCATTCTTTATTTAAACCTACAGAGCGAAATAAACAAGGATAGTTAGATGTTGTTATCCCTAAATACTTTTCAAGGCCGTTAGGCGATTGGCGGTGATTATGGCGCTTCGAATAATGTGAAGGCGAGATGGTAGTTTGTTACATTCCATGGCTGATTTTATTGCTGGAGATATTTCTTCAAACTTCTAACGCAGAGGACGTTCTTAATGCGTTTTTTGGCTCTACCGGGTCTGCATTTTTAACCGATGTCGGTTCTACGCAAGAGTCTTCTATATATTCTCAGGATTTCATAACAATTGGAAATACTGATGGAATATCCCTCAGGGTCAACATTGGAAATTTAGTTGTTAATACCTCCATGGATGCAGACTTAAACGTTTACGAAAACAGACCGTTAACTACAGTACACTTATTTCAAAAGGAACTAAGAGAGGATGATCCCGTGTTGCATTTTCTTTGCCACTCCGTACATCAGTCCCGGGCTTTTATACCTACATTGACCAACCATTTCAGTACATGCTGTGTCATTAAAGTTACAGCCAGCAATCGTCATTTTTTTACGGGCTGCCTTATTGACAATTGGTCAAGCTCCAATGAGTCCACTTGCCATGCGTCCATCCAAGTCGAAAGCCGTGTTTGGAACGATTCTCAAAGAAGTGAACTAGAAATAAGTTACAGGATAAATACAGTGCACTTACTACGATCTTCTTCAATGAATGCACCAATGGAATCTGCCGTCGTTTCCCGGCAATGTCTAACACCCTTGGCGACTCAACTCTCAGACTTCAAATATTTAACCAATATTATTTTAAAGCCGCTGCAACCCGATGAAAATCGAGAAATTGGTCGCAACGTGCTCCTAGAAATTCCTGCCCGTAAACTCAAAAATGGGGAATATTTCCATGTTCCCGTACGAGTTAAGCAGCTTGCAGACATTGCAGAGTTCACTTTGCGGTTAGTCTCCTTCACATAAGTGTATTTGAATTTCCGCACTATAAAAATAATCATAAACGGTTCATGTTTTTAAAAATTTGTTAAATTTTTTTGTTGACGTTTCAAATTTATCGAGTTAATATCGTATGCAGACAGATCACATGGGAGAATTTAAGAGTTGTTAATGTTCGTGCTTTATCTACGCGAAATATTGGGGAATGAGAGTAAACAGCACGTTTCTAAATAGAGGTATCCATCCAAAACTTTGCTTCAAATCCATGCATATTATCTGCCTGAAACTAATACGTCTGCTTCATTCGTTTAAATGAACTGTGTAAGACTTAGGCACAGTCAACACCCTAACAACCGGAGCGCTTGTTGCACAACACCTTTGCAATTACTTCCAAGATTTTTGCAATTGGCTCAAATAAATTATGTAAATATATCAAAACCACAAATCTGTGTTAGTTTAAAACGAATTATTGTTAGCTTTCAATAGTCCAGTTTTGTGAAATGTCAAACACGAACCTTTGAATTTACTCCTAAAATGAGATGCAAGTGCCTTTCCTATCTTTTGTTGAAGATGTGAAGCTCCGGCCAACACGTATATAGAATTTCTTCGTGTAGTTTGGCCGTGGGAGTCCGAAGAAAGCTCACTTGGACCCGAAGCCAGGGAGGCTGATTTTAGGCAGTTTCAGCTAAACAGTGCATTTGGTGCTTGGGACATATCTCAACGACATCTTCCAAAGCTGAAGGGCAGTGTCATCGAAGTAGTGGCCCGCTACCGAGAAGGCGCAAATGGTGTCAATATGCATGAAAACTACCGGTAAGATCTTCTAGCCACTTTAGTTTTCCGTTGCTATATTGAATTCAATCGGCTACATTTTTCCATCCGGGTTGTAGACTTAATGGAAAGCATGCTTTATGTACTTCTTCAGTTATCCCAACCTAACATATTCTTGTAGTCTATCGTTAACTCACCTTCATTTGAATGTATTTCTTCACCTACCTGATGAAGAACTTCGTCCGCGCCAGTTACCATAATTCTCTTATTGTTTTTTTTCATACTCAAACTACTAAAATAGTTCGGTGGGATTAAATATTATATCAGTGTCGTCTGCTTAAGTTTTTGCGGGTCAACTATTTCTTTAATTCAGGTAACTTTCTATTAATAAATAACATCTTTATGATAGTATTTCAAAGATAGACTGACTGCTCCTTAATACATGGGACTGCACGCTCACTCGCCCTCTGAATTTTTTTGGTGCTTATTCCTGAATTCTGGGCCCAACTCATAGTGACGTGCATTTTATGATCACTACCATTTTTGTAATGAGAAAAATACACAAGATCTGAAAAATATATAGTCTGTAACTTTCGACAGTCTGTTTACATTAGCTTTTGCACAGGATTGTGTTACAAAAAATTAGATTAATATATTTTGATCTAATACACTTCAAAACCAGGAAGTTTAAATTCATGGAAGGAGTCCAGCTGGAACACAAGTGTTCTTTTTATGATTTCATTTTGTTACTGCTTCTAGTATTGTTTCTGCAAGTCGCGTGTGCGTCCTGTCTGTCCACCATTTAATTTCATTTTGTGACCTCAAAGCATGCTCATTTTGTTTAACCTGTTTAATGCGCTGTCTCATTTATTCAGCTAAGATAAGTTATTGAGCTTAAAGCCTCTAAAATTAAGATACTATGGTACAATTATTATGATTTTGATTAGTTTTTCAAGTGGGAAAGCCATCAAACATATTTTACACAAGATACTCATTCAAGATCGGTGAAGACCCCTTTTATATTTTCTGAAAACAAATCCATTATTAGAGATATCACTTTGATAATGCTGTTTTGAGACAGACACGTTGCGTTAGCTGCAACATTTTCTGTTAGATTGTCTATGTGTGAAACTCTTAGAAACCTAATTTTTAAATCAATTTGTTTGTGATTCATTGGGATACCCGACATTAGTCCTGCTTCACAATTATCGGGAATGTAGATCTAAAAATTCCGAAAAGTCGGCGGTGTCCTAGATCTACACAGCCAATTAAAAACGATAAGGTTGGGGAATGGCTATTTCACGGCATAGCATATTTATGGAATCGAGATATACGCCACTGTCGACTCAACAAAACATAACGCTTTACTTTACTATTTACGCTAACCTTTTTTGATTTACCATGCTGAAGGGAGACTTTTAATCTTATTTATTATGAATGGTTGGCAATCAATTAATTTTCAAACACCTTCTCTGATGTGGATAGATAGCAATAAATAAAACGTTTGTCTGGACCAAAGAAGACCCATGCCATATTTTAAGGGAATATTTTGGAGCCGCTGCCATCCCGTTTCGCATAAAGGATTTCGTATCTCGAGGGAAACAAATATAAAAGTCAAATTGGACTAAAGTACGTTTTCGATATTTCATAACAGGGACCGTAGAGAATATAAGTCAGTTACAACTGATCAGGTAACATTAAATAGAAAGCCACGCAGTAGCGCTGTTAGGTCCTTTAGGGCCCATCAGTCTGCTAGTATCAAAGTAAAGGAACTTACCATAAATTGCACAAAATGTGGGATAGGCTTTATTTTTATAATCATGACCAACTTAGCTGAAAGTTCATTAGAGATGCACCCATGTCCTAAACCCATAGAGTTGCTCCCCGTGCACTCTGCCCAGGCCATATGCTTTGTCACTGAATCGCCAGCTGAAGTGATGCGCGTATTACAGTCAGAGTGTAGTCAATCGGCAGGAAATAAATAAATACGTGCCTAAGCTTTCGCGGCTGACCTCGTGAGACCCTATTAGTACGTTCTCCCTAACGACCATTTGCAAGAATTTTAAGCAAAATTTTGTTGGTATTTTTTGTACGCCCGACCGACACCTTGAGCACGAAAATGACGCCAAGTCAATGCAGTGAAATGCAGCATCACTGGAATACCTTAATAAGTGGATTTTCACACCAATCAGGAGTTGTAACCAAGATGTTCCATTTGTTACCATTTTTTATAAATTTATCACGGAAAGATTTTGTTGAATACGAGAAGCGAAACAGTGGGAAAGGCGACGATAGGACGACTGGAACGTTGTTTGCTATTTGATATAAGTTGGAATATACTGAGCAAGAGCCATGTCGTGGGGAGTACAGGCAGACGAGCTGGTTAACTTTGTCAACCAATCGGTTCCTCTCAGACAAGCTATTTGTGCATGGGGTGCATGGAAATTAGCAGATTAGCGTAATAACTTTGCTGCGTCCTTATCTATTAAAGCACTGAAAGTCGTGGTTTTGAAGTTTGTCACCTAAAAAATTAACTTGTTCCTTCTGAGGACTGGCAGTCATGTTCCAATGACTGCTTAATGCGGTCTTGATAGCAATCTGCTGATGAGAAGTCCAAAACTCCCCTTTAAACGAAGCTTCTACATTTGTAGTAGGGACCAGGTCGTGTATGGCCAGCGTAGATGGGTTGTTCAGATTTGCTGATGCCCGCATCCACACTCAGCTGTCTTGATTTCGTCCTTCCCGCTGAGCGCGGGAAAAAATGGAGCTTTCCAGATCCTCTGTCGTCAATCGTCACGCATGCACAGGTACCCTTCGTAAGCTCACTAAGGCCGGCTGCATCAGGCATGATCACAACTGTATCAAGCACAAGTATAAGCTGGTAAAGGCCAAAGCCTACGTTTTCAGAATTCGCATCTTGCGTAGGAAGATTGCCAGCGTGCACCGCCTGCCAACATGTCCGCTCTCAGGGTAGGTATCAGCCCCATCAAGCACTCTCAGACCCGCAGTAATGTTACCACAACCCACTCCATTCTACACACTACAATTTTCGACTTCTAACACCACCGGCATCGCAGTCCTGATTTCCTGTCAGTTGGTACCATCACTGCAACGTGGACGCAGTTCCAAACTCTCCTCACATCTGAACCGCTGAATCAAACATTTACCCAATCAATTACAGTGAAACATCGGTTAACGTGTTTAATCCATTCCGCTGGCATCGAATGCATCATGTGAAACACTCGACTTGCGAAACGTAGCCTTTCAAACTGCATTAGTTCACTGATTGGCTGCAGATGACCGAGGATCCTGCGCCCTAGGAGCAAGGCTCAACGGCAGACACAGGTACACACACACACACACGCGCTGACAACTCTATAACTGAGCGAAAGCTTGTCAATCGAAACAAATTTTCTGCTGGTGGCTCGCTCGTTACCTGAAATGCTCGTAGATGAGACTGTTAATCACCCGAGGCTCCAGTTTACTTGCGAATTCATCACACTGCGACCGATCGAGCAGTGTCTGGAGCCGTAACATACACCCATCACTCTCGTTCCGCCCACTACGACTGTCAGCGGCTGAGGACGTTGAGGCTGGCACACATCTAAAGGAGTAATACACTTGTAAAGGTCTGCGGATGGGACATCGGACGGGGTTGTTAATCACCACAGGCACACACACGTATGGGATCAAAGAAGAATAACAGGTAGGTAGCATAAAACGTCTACTATTGTACAGTCAAGAGTAAATAGAAGAAGGCAAATGAATATCGGTACAAAATAAAGTCATGGCCATATGTGAACGATTCGTTTGGAGTGAGGAGGGGTCACAAAATATCAGATAGATGCTGATGGGAAGTGCAGCGCTGTGGGAAACTGTGGGTGCGGGCCACAGAAGCGCTGACTGTGATGGGACTGCGATACGGAACGAGACGAGACGATAACGGTGGAAGCGATGTCAGCGAGGGGAATGTGCAGGAACACCGGCATCTTCCACAACAAACGATCACACCATCCTTCTCCGGAATCCGCGCGAAAATGACCTTGGCATATTCAAACACCTACGGTCCGGGATGGTTCGTTACACATGATATTCAGACACCGCATGGCCCTACTGGTCAAGTCAACTTTCCTGAAAATCCAAGTCTTTGGGAAAAAAACGCATCCAGACTTCTTGTGGTCACACTAGCGTGTATACATACTAGCACTAAACACACCACTCATTCAACATATATGGGCCGCATTTAGCCAGCGTCGGTAGAAGAGGCAAAACTTTCGGTGCGAAAGTTTGCATACCTCGTTCACGCGCGAGAGGCATTGAGCCCGATGAGGACGGATTCCCCCCGGAGCAGCGCGCGTGTGTGTGGCACGCGCTGGACGTCACCTTCACGCCAAGATAGCCAACCAGCCAGCCAACGCAATTAATTTCACTTCCAGCCGGCGAACCGGAAAGAAAAGCCCGAGGCCGACAGTGGGAAGCATTCGTTCTCGGGGGGCAAATCTGCGAATTCCTCCGCGCAATAATAACTCATGGCTTAAAAGTCTACCAACTGACGTGGGAATTCGGTTCCCCCCAAGGACAGACTTCACCGGCTCCTTCTTGATATGCCCTTTATGCCATTTTTATTTTCGTAGAAGGAACTGGATCTGGTGTGGCACACATTTATTTAGCCTTGTCAGCCATAGTGCCTGCGTCAAGTTTTCCCTGGCCATTGAGCACGGTGGGTTTGGGGGGGGGGGGGGGGTGGTGGTAGCGTAAGGCAGATTCAGTGCTTTTTCTTTTTCTTCTTCTTCTTCTACATTATGAGCATATTCGTGCGTAGACTACCGTCGTGTTTACCCCCAAGTAGTTTTGAATGCCACTGTTTTTGACGAGGGAACTATTAAATTCTGACATTTTATTTTTTTGAGAAGGTCTAACCTTATTTCAGCGCCTGCTCTAGTGATGCACTATCATCAGACTGGCCAGTGGTGCATATATTGCTGGTCAAATGATAGTTCGACCTTAGATTTAGATAAAGTCCACCATGCACTCAGGAGTAGGGATGGTGACTAGTGTCACAGACACGATTTAGGTGAAATAAATGCGCAGCCGTCTAACTCACTCTAAACTAAACCCTTTTGAACCGGTGACAAGACAGAGTCAACATGACCGAACGGGATCAGACGTAGGCCGCTTTCTCCAATGCAGGCCAGAACACCATCGAACTTAATCTTAAGCGGCAGTAGTCTTTTGTGCTGGTACTACCGCTCTATTTATTCTCACTCACCTTCAGCAGGTGTCAAGATAGACTCAAGGAAACCAAGGATGGAACTGCTACTGCAATTTCTTTTACTAATGACTACGAGTGTAGCTGAGTGAAAGTAGTACTGGTACTATTACTGAAGCTATTATTAGTCAGAAGTGGCGCTGGGCTCATATCCCCTCAATATCAACTAGGCGTGCGAATCTCTGATTGTGCTTATCCCAGTAAATACATGTTTGAAGGCCGGAGCACAACAAGGCCTCCCTGGGTTTCCGTTTTCTCAACTGTATCCACCAGGCTGTGCCACCTTATGGGTTAGTTAACAGTTATTAAGTACGTAGTAGCTCAGGTTTTATCATGCCACTTGCCGGTTTCAGGCTAACTTTTGCCTTACTGCAGTACCTAACTATTCTTGAGGTTTAAGGGACGTATCCTCTCTAATAGGAGGTCAACCTGTTCCAGAATTAACTAATATTTGTATGTTCTATACTATAACTGTGCCAGTAGCTGAGTAATAAGCAATAAGCAGAGTAGATGGGAAACCGAGCTTACCAGCTGTCTTGGTAATTGTGTAAGACCCCCAGGTTCTCCTGCGAGCATTCAGTCTCTGTACGGGACTGCAGATGAGCCGGTACAGGCAGGCATATTACGCCGGACTGCATGGCAGATTCGGGATTTTCAAGAGAATAACCCTATTGCAGCGCCTGCTCATTGCGGCGGATGATGCACTATCACCAGACTACTCAGTGGTGCATATTGTGCTGGTCAAATAAGAGCATTCTGTAGGACTCTTTTTCCCTAAAAGAGCCTTTGAATCCTCTTTTTTGTTTTCGGTAGGGCTTTCTCGTGAGGCCGCCGCTGCCGCCAAAACGAATTAATGCTTTATTACCTGCAGCCATTGGCATCAGTCCCCCTCTCCTCGACTTCATGGGTTCCTA
>JAYGXS010002535.1:0-10197 GCA_036362985.1 Ligula intestinalis | reverse complement strand
TTTACACTCGACTCTCTGGCAGTAATTACCTTTCTTAAAAAACATACTGCTCGCTACTTTTTACTAATGTGTTTGTTTAAAATAACGATATGAGGGGCGCATTTCCGACACTCGGTGATGTTCTCGTGAACAACCGCGATGTCCTCCTCCAAAAAGCAGCAGAACATCTGATTAACATATTCCCTTCACCTTCCGCCCCCCCCGCACCACAGGCAACAGTTTTTCTCCTTAATATCCGACAAATAGCATTCAAAACTAGACTTATGAAAGAGGCTTAAAGAGTTTTTTACTGTCCACCCCCATACTGCAGTTCCATTACTGGCAACGCCACATGTTCTGCGTCATAGCTTCGTACAAAGATGGAGCTCAAAGGTATTTACCTATATTTCCCTAATAAAATTGAACTGAATAAAATCTTCCTACTGCTCTACTTTCCCAAGAATTCTCCAATCTCCTAAAGAACCAGGCGTGGAAGATCGCAACAGCTAGGTTTAAACCTTCATAGCCTAACGCCTTTGCGATAAAGACATTGTTTTTTACGATACTCTGCCAAATTTCCTTCGATTCTCTCACTGTTCGACCAGGACATTGCTCAAATAAAGCATCTTCCGAAAATCTTGGCTTGGCTCACACACCCTACCAGTCTCATCAGGGTTTCTGAGGAGTGATAAGACAGAGTTGAAGTGTAGAAGTAGGAGAAGGAATTCTGATTCAGTATAATTCTGTTGAAACCTAGTGTGCTCCTGTGTCAATACCGGTTTTATTTCCCAGTACATGGTAGGAAGAGAAGATGAAACAGGATAACAGCTAGTACTTAACTGTCAGTTGTACAAGTAAATCAATTCTGTTTACGTGTGTCCAGCAGCTTGCCTTCTGTGGTCGATCTCGCTTCGGCAGCAGTTTCGGATCGTCGGCAGCGTATATAACAGCAGAGTTATATTTCTGCTCACAGCCTCGCTATTTAGGGGACAGTCGTCATTGCCTCCATGGACTATCCAAGTGACTGCGCACGCACTCGCTTAGGCCCGCTTGTGCATTTTTCCTCAGCGTGACCTCACTGATAGCAGCAAGTCGGCTCCAGGCTGTCTCACTCGCTCGTGTCTCTTTTGTCCTAGCCTAATGTCTGCCCTTTGAAGGTCACGTAACTCGGCCCATTCTGTATGCGCTGGACTTGCCTTTCTGCGCGCATTTACTCCGACGTGACCTTGGATGTCTGCCTGTTTCGATGACGTACTCGGTCACCCTAGCAGTTCCCACTTTTACAAGATTGACTTGTCCGGCGGACATTTAGCCCTAGTTGGCCTCCTACAGCCTTGGTAATCATCTGCCTGACTGTACCGCCTTTCTGCTCTTGTCAGTGGTCTCATGGCAGAAATAAATGTTTGAAATTTCTCCTCAACCTTCTGCAGCTGGTCCTTATCGTCTTTCCCAGCGTCATTCAGCGCGACCGAGTAGTCTCCATACCGTCTTGATTTTTAGCTCTGTAGTGCCTGCACCTCGGTCTGGTCTACAGCTTGGTAGTGTCTGCACCTCGGTCTAGCCTGCACCTCTGTTGCTGTTTCATCCGAATATATTGCTGCCGCTGTTGTCTCAGTCACAGCTTCTTCCGCTAATGATATTCTTGTACTTCAGCTCGGTGCCTCTGTTGCTACTTCTACTGCTGATGCTTCCACCTCTGCTGCTACAATGGCCTATTTTGAAGCTTTTTTGATCTTGTATTCCCACTTTGTTCTGTCCTCACGGCTTGTCTGTTTTCCACCTTTCTGTAGCACTGCGAGGAGAGCGATTACATGGGCTTGTCGTGCCTCCAATACAATCCTCATCTGTCCGATATTGATCACTTGTTACTTGATCGTCTGTCTTCACCCGTTCCAGGAGTGAGCACCTGCGTCCCCACTGTTTTAACCTAGTGTTACTGTGTTTATGCTGGTTATAGGCTTGGTAGATCTCCCCTGCGTTGCCACTGTTGTAACCTAGTGTGTTCCCGTGACCGCATAGATGTATCGTTTTTGCGAATTCAAATAAGTCAGCCATCTGAAGAGCACAGTATACTACCCTAACGAGTTTGAACACCATAATCGTATTTCCTCTGTATTGCACATAATAGAGAGGAAAAAGCTTGAGCCTATCTAGATGAGCTTCATATGGGGGACGTGCAAAGATGCTGACTAGCTTGGTCGCCCTTTTTCGGACTTCCTCAAGCACTACCTAATCTTTTTTCATTCAGGGGCACCACACCTGGACGCAATACTCTGATATTGGCCGAACACATGTTCCGAAGACGTCTTCATAATTTCTTTACGAAACTGACTTTGTACGGATATTGCTTTTCTGGCACTAACAAATATGAATTCGAAATGCGCACTATCACAAAACGCACGAACGCGAGTAGGCACATTTAGACCTTTAGAGGCGCGGGTTCGAAAACCAGTGTGGCAGCGATTTCAGCGGCTACATTGGAGTTGAGTATCGCTAGCTGACGACGAAACAGAAATAGCTATCCTAACTTATTTCTTCCTATTTCGGTAATACGTAACTCAAAACGTTACTAAAACTTAGTAAGAAACACTACTATTCGCCCTGCAATATATGCTGGTTGGTGCCAAGTTCGCAAAGGCAACAACCAGGATGGGTACATCCTGTAAAAAAAATGGTGTACACTTACCTACTATAATATACTCCCGATCAATAACCGACAAGATAGCAGACTCGTGACTCAATGATTAGAAAGTTAGCCTCTGACCGGAGAGACGCGGGCTCAAACTGTGGCAGAAAATTCAGCGGCTACACTGCAGTTGAGTATCGCTAGCTGACGACGGCTAATGAGTCAAAAATAGCTATCCTAGAGTCCTTCTGTCTTTGTCGGTAGTACCTTTAATTTATACTTCTTTCCGGATGGTACCCAAAACAAGTCTGTGTGAACACCCCTTCCCAATACATGCGACATGCTCCTCCAATCATGAAATGTCCCGCTTGCTGACCAGAATCGTGGATAAATCTAATCGTTCGAAAACAGAGTCCTTCACAAACTCGACATCGCGAATATCGGTATGACTACGTCGGATAAAACTTCCTCTGGTGGTGACGTCAAAGGACAGAGCATAGAGTCATTTCCACGACCAAGGAGAATTGGTGTGAAATCCCACCGTCCTCCAGCAGCGAATCATTGTCGCAAATGAAGGCCACGTTGGAAAACATCATCTAAAGACCTGCACCCGAAAACGTAAAAGACGGCCAAAATTAATATTTCTGTCAATAGCAAAGCCCGCGCTCATACAGACCGCCATACTTGGAAAATGGCACAGGAACCGATATACAAACCTCCTACCGACACCCACACAACTACCTACCGTAATTGACGGTAGAAAGACAATTCGCCTTCTCAAAATCCTCACTCCAAGGCACCACCTGCAAACTCGCACGCCCTCACATTAAGTTTTCCGCCAAAGTGTTGATCGAAAAAAGAAGGCTCACCTATGCCAGAAGTCAGGTGAGAATGTTAAGGTTGGAAGATGTGTACTGTAGAATGAGCTTTCGAAGGGTTCAAAAGAAAAGGTGTAGCACACACGGATAAGAGCTAACCCGAGACCTCTCCTTCGCTGCTTCAGCCAATCACGAAAAGGCGCACAGTAAGTGACCTGTAGCAAACAGAGCTGACCCTGGGTTTGTTTAACCAGGGTGGGACACAAAGGACCGACCTCGAGAAGAGATACTAACAAAGGTTCCTTGTCTTTGTCTTTGTTTTATTACGAGTAACAACGGACGTACTTCTTCCCCCGGTGGTAGATTCCAACTCCACCTTCCCGGACTACCAGTCTTGAGTGTTTTGCTGATCTGTGCATTGCCCTTGCACATTCTTCCTAAAAACGTCTGTACTTATACAATAAACCTTCATACACTATACCTACCTTGGATTATTACTTTGTGATCATTTGCAATGACTAATGACGATTGTAGTGTGATCGAGGACGTACAGAAGCCGGTGGCTAAAGCTGAAAAAGTTAATATAACTGTTATACCGGAGAAAACCATCCCGAAGGAGGAACCTATGTGCTCGGGCGCTACAGACCAATCTGCACAATTTATGCGGAGAACAAAGTGTTACAAATGTCTCGTTAAGACCTTGCGTCAGTTAAAGAATTGCAGTTTAAACGTCCGAACACAAAGCAAAAGTCGTCAAAAAAGACTCATTTAATGTCATCGTACAAAAATAAGTGTCGCGAAAGATATTGAAAAAAAGGAAACAGCAACAATTCTTCAAGACTGAATTCTTGGAAATCTGTATATTTAATAAAATCGGTGACTGTCTCTGTGTGTCTCCGTTGGAATCAGACTGACACGCCTTGTGCACCTTCTACGCGCGCATGTTAGTACAACGATCACTTCATCGGCACGCGTTCTCAGTCACCTGTACGTGTCGGTCTCTACGTCGCTCCCTCATTCTACCGTTGGCGTGAGGATTCAAGTGACGCCCGACGGGAAATGCGGATGTGAATACGCTACGGGGGGAGGTGGGTGTGGGGAAGGGGTCGTCGCGGCCACTTGAAAGGTCACCCCCCGCCAATGTAGCAAGGGCTATAACCGTGTTTGCACAGCTGCTTCAAATTCACTCACCGTAAACCAGGCATCCCAACGCCACCGACGCCGTCTCAAGAGGTCGACACCTTGCGGCCTCACACCTCCAAACAAAACTTGAGACGATGACCACGGGACGACATTAGTTGTCGCACTCATTCCCCTACTCACCCCCATTTCGCTGGTCCCCGATTATGACTAGAATCTGATGCCCATGATCCCTTTACACCCCTCGACCTACTATCACTTGGACCTCTGCTTTACTTACGCGTAAGTTGTCGCGGCCGGTTGAAAGACAGCCACCCACTCCCTTCACAGCGATGCGGCTAGCTCTTAGGTTAGGTTGAATGGCCATGCTCTGAACACAAACAATGGGCAGAATTTACACTGTTCACCCCTCTGAACAGGAATGCTTCGACTTACGAATGCTAGTCCATGAAGTTAAAGGTCCAACATCGTTTGAAGATCTTAGGACGATTGACGGTTTTCTGTGTTCTACCTACAGAGAAGCCTGTGCGAGGCGTGGTCTGCTTCAAGATGATAATCAATGGGAGAACGCCATTGGTGAAGCTGTCCTTGCTAACGCTCCTTTTCAATTGAGACGACTGCTTGCGTTGTTGATCAGAAGTTGTGAGTTGAACTACTCCCCATGATCTATGGTTAAAGTACAGAAATGATATGTCGGAAGACTACCGAAATCAACTACAGTTGCAAAATGCCCATATTCCCGTAGACTTCAATGCCGCTATCTACAACATGGCACTCATTCACATTGAAAACACCTTGGTTGAAATGGGTGGAGAGCAACTTGAAAGGTATGGATTTCCTCGTTTTGATAGGAGCATTGGGAATCAGCTTCCAACTGAAATTCAGCGGGAACGTTTCTACAATATTACCGAGCTGGCAGCATACGTGGCTCTTCAAAAACCAAGGATGCTGGTCGATCAACTTCACGCATTCAACACTATTATTGACAGTGTCCATAACCGCAGTAATGGCGACCATTTTCTTTTTTGATGCGCCCGGTGGAACTGGCAAAACGTTCGACATTCAGCTGCTTTTGGCTGAGCTGCGCAAAGAAAGAAAAATTGTTTTGGCTGCTGCATCGGCTGGTATAGCAGCGACGTTACTTCCCGGTGGCCGAACTGCTCACAGTATATTCAAGCTTCCCCTAAGGTTACCTGATGATGGCACCGCAACATGCCACATAAGCAGAGGTAGTGGATCATCTGAATTGTTAAAACGGTGCTCAGCTGTAATCTGGGACGAGTGTACCATGGCCAACAGAATTGTACTGGACGCGGTAGACAGAACGCTGCGTGATGTCACAGAAAAGAACATTCCGTTTGGTGGCATCACAATGTTTTTATCTGGTGATTTCCGCCAGACACTACTCGTGATTCAAAGGGGTACCAGGGATGACCAGGTAAAATTCTGCCTAAAATATTCACTGTTATGGTCAACGGTGAAGAAATTAAAACTGACGACCAATATGAGAGTCCTCCTGCACACTGCGCATAAAAACGACGGATTCTCCACCAACATCTTGAAGATTGGCGAAGGGAAAATTGACAGCAATGCTACCGGAAACATCCCATATTAGTTTGGTTGCAAATTTGCTGAACAGTGACGAAGATCTTACAGACAAAGTTTTCCCTGATCTCCAAAATAACTTTACCGACGCAGAATGGCTATGCGAACGAGGAATTCTTGCTCCGACCAACAAATTCGTCAATTCCATTAACGACAAAATTAGCCCTCTTCTTCCAGGTGAGGAAAAACTGCACAAATCATTCGATACGACTGTTGATCCTTCCGACTGTGTTAATTATCCAGTTGAATTCCTAAACAGCTTGGAAATATCTGGCGTTCCATCGTACAAACTGGTTCTGAAGGTTGGCGCGCCAATTATGCTGATAAGAAATACTGATGCACCGCGGTTATGCAATGGCACTAGGCTAATTGACAAGCGACTGATGTCATACCTTATAGAGGCCACAATTATAACCGGTTGTGGAAAAGGGGAGACTGCTTATATCCCCCGCATTCCTATCGTGCCATCTGACACTCCGTTTAATTTCCGACGACTACAATTTCCCGTGAACGTTGGCTTCGCCATGTCCATCAACAAGTCCCAAGGTCAAACCTTCAGGGTGGCTGGAATTCACCTGGAAGAATCGTGCTTTTCCCACGGTCAGCTCTGCATTGCGATATCTCGGGTTGGCTCGAAAAATAATTTGTACGTATTTGCACCCAACGGCGTTACTAGAAATGTCGTTTACCCAGAAGCGTTAGTCTGACGAATCTACCTTCCATTTCCTTACGGTGCGCATTGATCCTTATTTCCTGCCTTCTCATGAGCCCGTATTTCTCACTATTGTTTTATTTCAAAATTCTGCTCTCTTAATGCCCACATTTACCACCCTCCGCCGCATACATATTTATTTACTCGCTCATATTTTAATGCCACCTGTGGACACGTTTGTGATGCAGTTGGACAAGCATGCAAAAAGATGTTCTTTTTAATGATGCTAGATTAATTACATTGCCGCTCGGCAGCAAGTAATGTTTGCCACCAACATGCTCTGGCAGAAATTTCCTTTAAAAACCATACGGCTCGCTACTTTTCAGTACTTTGTTTTCTTAGAATAACTGTTGACGCTCGTTGGGCTCTCGTGCTTCGATATATGGTCGGCAGACCCGGTAACCAGCAAGGGTGTACGATGGGCTCATCTCCGGTACTCGGCGATGTTCTCGTGCCCATTGCGATCTTCCCCTCATATGACCACTAGGGTATTGATCAACCGCGATGGCCTCCTCTTGACATGATTCCAACACTTTCAGCAGCAGGACATCGGATTTACGTATACCCGTCGCTCCCCCCTCCCGGCCCCAGCCCCAAGCTCGACAGTTTTTCTCCTTAAAATCCCGCAAATCGGCATTCGAAACTTGACTTATGGAAAATGCCTAAGGAATTTTTTACTGTCTTCCCCTACCCAACGCCGATCCATTTCTGGCAACGCCACAGGTTCTGCATTATAACTATGTACAAAGAAGGAGTTCAAAGGTATTAACTTATGAATTGCCTAAATGAATCTGAAATTAACTTGACATAATCATTTTAAGAAGTTTGCATATGCGGTTTGCCTACCGAAGGGTCAACAACATGTAAGGAAGCCCAAGGTGAGGCCGGGATTCCGCGGTAGTAGTAATATATAATGTTAACACATACCAATATATACACATATGGATACATGTTTATGTAACACAGGATACAATGAGCACAATGGGGTTTAGGCTACGAGGGATCCTTTGTTTTATCGCGTTCTTCCACTAAAACGAGAAAACAAACAAATAAGAAAAACGGTAAAAAGTGACAAACGCAACGCAAAGGTTCAAGTTTCTAGCATCTTGCCCGATATAAACTAAATCGCATCACTGCCATCCGTTAAAGACGCATGGGTTAGCAGTAAGTAGCCACAGGCAGGCACAACGTCGACTGCATTTTTCACAGATAAATAAGGGCTTCCGAGGGTATTGCAGGACCTGCAGCGACTAGACGTTACCTCCAAACAGGAGAAGAACCTCAGACAATGTGCAAAATGTTTACCGATAAAGCATTAGAATGCATCTCCTATTAAGATAGGAGTTGGGTACAATGATGAGGGAATAGCTCAATGGATCAAAGGAAA
This sequence comes from Ligula intestinalis, assembly GCA_036362985.1. NCBI lineage: Eukaryota > Metazoa > Platyhelminthes > Cestoda > Diphyllobothriidea > Diphyllobothriidae > Ligula > Ligula intestinalis. Next base: position 1,930 of record JAYGXS010002535.1, on the reverse strand, counting down.
AGGGACGTACTTTCGTGCACGGTATGGACATGCGTTGTCAGGTCTTCCTTCCGTTTGAAAGAATTGTGACAAATATCGCAAGTAACGTTTTCCAGGCCTAAAACACATAAGAGAAGAGTAATATGCTAAGAAAAATTGTCCTTTTAAAAATGAGGGAAATATGAGGGCGCCAGCCAGTACCAATCATAAAGAAAGGATCAAAACCTTCCAGTCCTCATTTAAGAAGCAACACAAAAATAGCATACACCTACTGCAACGACTAGCACGGCGGGCTGACTTTGATTCTATGGGTAACAGACAAGCAGACGTTGCGAATGAAACGAAAAATGCATTGAAATGAATTTGTTAAAGCCAGAAAAGGCGTACTTTTGTGCATATAATGGATATGCAGCTCCATGGTTGTCCTCCGCGAAAATGCATCACCACATATTTCACATTGGAAATCGCCCAATTCTGTAAAAAGAAAAAAACAAAACAAATTAATTCGTTCACCGTTTCTCAAGTTGAGTACAGTCATAAATATTCCAATTTTACTACCCTCCAAAAGAAAACAACAGCTTTAGTTCTTAGAAAAAAAATAGAGAAAGCATGGCTTGACACGGCGGGTACTTAACAATCTTAAGTGCGCAGGATGTGCATTTGGTTCAAGGAGATGGTTTCCCAAAGACAGCACATTTTTGTCCCGTACGTTCAAAGCCACGCAAGGTTGACAATGTAAACAAACCCAGAGCAGGCAAAAAAACGAGAAGCCCGCAGAAGCGAATAAAAAAGAGGCCTACTGTCGTGTACAGTGCTGACGTGCTCATGCAGGGCTCCCGCTTGTTTGAAAGAATGGCCACAAACATCACACGGGAACATTCGCAGAGCTGAAACAAAAATAACAGAGGAATAGACATTAATTTACCAGTTTCCTTGCTTCAAGGCTCCTTTCAGGTTAACTGTAACTCTACATAAAACGCTGCGGCCTCATGCATTTGCGTATTTTTTGTTCAGGACTCTAAAGAGGACACGGATACTTGGAAACCAAACACGAAAAACACAGATCCTAGAGCAAAAAAAAAGACGAGGGACAAGCCCGAACAATGAAACAAAAACAGGCATACCTTCGTGCACACTGCGGGCGTGCCTCTTAAGGTTTAGAACGAAGGTGAGCATTATCGTTAAGTTTAGGGTCATGTTCAAGGTTAGAATCAGGATATGGTGAGAATGATTAGTGGGTGCAAACATATTTTCGACTTATAATGGTAAACTACTTCATTATGTTCAGTAGGTATACTTGTTAACATTTTTTAATATCATTATTAACCCCTACTGGATTAACGGCGAGCGCTTGTAGTTTGGGGAATGTTTGCTGACCTCGGGCGAGGTCACCGGGGTGCATATTTTAACATTATTACAAACACCCAGTGGATCGACGGCGAGCGTGTGCAGGTTGGCGGTGTTCTCTGACCGCGGGCGAGGTCATTGAAGGTCACGGCGTGTAAGATGTGAAGTGTTCGCTGACCTCGGCGAAAGTGAGCGCGTGCGAGATTGGGGGTTATAGGTGACCTCGGGTGAGGTCAGTGAGGCGCATTTTAATATTATTACTAAACCCAACTGGAACAACGGTGAGCGCACGTAAGTCGGAGCGGGTGTCCACAGAATTTCGGCGAGATGCTTATGGGGGAGCGGTGAAATGTGCGAGTCGAAGGGTGACGAAAACCGGCGCTCGAACGAACTGCGCGGCAGAAAAAACGGAAGGTATGCCTACTGAACAGAAGGAAGTTATTTTTCATCGAACATTTTTTAGGTCTCACTAAGCGTTCTTGCCCCAGATTATGTAAGGGGTTAATTTTTGGGTTCCTACTAACTGCATGGTTCAGGTTATCGTAGGATTAAAAATATAGTTTAGTTTCAGTATACGCACGTACTTCTAGTAGCAGTATGGTAC
>JAYGXS010002534.1:0-10197 GCA_036362985.1 Ligula intestinalis | reverse complement strand
TTTACACTCGACTCTCTGGCAGTAATTACCTTTCTTAAAAAACATACTGCTCGCTACTTTTTACTAATGTGTTTGTTTAAAATAACGATATGAGGGGCGCATTTCCGACACTCGGTGATGTTCTCGTGAACAACCGCGATGTCCTCCTCCAAAAAGCAGCAGAACATCTGATTAACATATTCCCTTCACCTTCCGCCCCCCCCGCACCACAGGCAACAGTTTTTCTCCTTAATATCCGACAAATAGCATTCAAAACTAGACTTATGAAAGAGGCTTAAAGAGTTTTTTACTGTCCACCCCCATACTGCAGTTCCATTACTGGCAACGCCACATGTTCTGCGTCATAGCTTCGTACAAAGATGGAGCTCAAAGGTATTTACCTATATTTCCCTAATAAAATTGAACTGAATAAAATCTTCCTACTGCTCTACTTTCCCAAGAATTCTCCAATCTCCTAAAGAACCAGGCGTGGAAGATCGCAACAGCTAGGTTTAAACCTTCATAGCCTAACGCCTTTGCGATAAAGACATTGTTTTTTACGATACTCTGCCAAATTTCCTTCGATTCTCTCACTGTTCGACCAGGACATTGCTCAAATAAAGCATCTTCCGAAAATCTTGGCTTGGCTCACACACCCTACCAGTCTCATCAGGGTTTCTGAGGAGTGATAAGACAGAGTTGAAGTGTAGAAGTAGGAGAAGGAATTCTGATTCAGTATAATTCTGTTGAAACCTAGTGTGCTCCTGTGTCAATACCGGTTTTATTTCCCAGTACATGGTAGGAAGAGAAGATGAAACAGGATAACAGCTAGTACTTAACTGTCAGTTGTACAAGTAAATCAATTCTGTTTACGTGTGTCCAGCAGCTTGCCTTCTGTGGTCGATCTCGCTTCGGCAGCAGTTTCGGATCGTCGGCAGCGTATATAACAGCAGAGTTATATTTCTGCTCACAGCCTCGCTATTTAGGGGACAGTCGTCATTGCCTCCATGGACTATCCAAGTGACTGCGCACGCACTCGCTTAGGCCCGCTTGTGCATTTTTCCTCAGCGTGACCTCACTGATAGCAGCAAGTCGGCTCCAGGCTGTCTCACTCGCTCGTGTCTCTTTTGTCCTAGCCTAATGTCTGCCCTTTGAAGGTCACGTAACTCGGCCCATTCTGTATGCGCTGGACTTGCCTTTCTGCGCGCATTTACTCCGACGTGACCTTGGATGTCTGCCTGTTTCGATGACGTACTCGGTCACCCTAGCAGTTCCCACTTTTACAAGATTGACTTGTCCGGCGGACATTTAGCCCTAGTTGGCCTCCTACAGCCTTGGTAATCATCTGCCTGACTGTACCGCCTTTCTGCTCTTGTCAGTGGTCTCATGGCAGAAATAAATGTTTGAAATTTCTCCTCAACCTTCTGCAGCTGGTCCTTATCGTCTTTCCCAGCGTCATTCAGCGCGACCGAGTAGTCTCCATACCGTCTTGATTTTTAGCTCTGTAGTGCCTGCACCTCGGTCTGGTCTACAGCTTGGTAGTGTCTGCACCTCGGTCTAGCCTGCACCTCTGTTGCTGTTTCATCCGAATATATTGCTGCCGCTGTTGTCTCAGTCACAGCTTCTTCCGCTAATGATATTCTTGTACTTCAGCTCGGTGCCTCTGTTGCTACTTCTACTGCTGATGCTTCCACCTCTGCTGCTACAATGGCCTATTTTGAAGCTTTTTTGATCTTGTATTCCCACTTTGTTCTGTCCTCACGGCTTGTCTGTTTTCCACCTTTCTGTAGCACTGCGAGGAGAGCGATTACATGGGCTTGTCGTGCCTCCAATACAATCCTCATCTGTCCGATATTGATCACTTGTTACTTGATCGTCTGTCTTCACCCGTTCCAGGAGTGAGCACCTGCGTCCCCACTGTTTTAACCTAGTGTTACTGTGTTTATGCTGGTTATAGGCTTGGTAGATCTCCCCTGCGTTGCCACTGTTGTAACCTAGTGTGTTCCCGTGACCGCATAGATGTATCGTTTTTGCGAATTCAAATAAGTCAGCCATCTGAAGAGCACAGTATACTACCCTAACGAGTTTGAACACCATAATCGTATTTCCTCTGTATTGCACATAATAGAGAGGAAAAAGCTTGAGCCTATCTAGATGAGCTTCATATGGGGGACGTGCAAAGATGCTGACTAGCTTGGTCGCCCTTTTTCGGACTTCCTCAAGCACTACCTAATCTTTTTTCATTCAGGGGCACCACACCTGGACGCAATACTCTGATATTGGCCGAACACATGTTCCGAAGACGTCTTCATAATTTCTTTACGAAACTGACTTTGTACGGATATTGCTTTTCTGGCACTAACAAATATGAATTCGAAATGCGCACTATCACAAAACGCACGAACGCGAGTAGGCACATTTAGACCTTTAGAGGCGCGGGTTCGAAAACCAGTGTGGCAGCGATTTCAGCGGCTACATTGGAGTTGAGTATCGCTAGCTGACGACGAAACAGAAATAGCTATCCTAACTTATTTCTTCCTATTTCGGTAATACGTAACTCAAAACGTTACTAAAACTTAGTAAGAAACACTACTATTCGCCCTGCAATATATGCTGGTTGGTGCCAAGTTCGCAAAGGCAACAACCAGGATGGGTACATCCTGTAAAAAAAATGGTGTACACTTACCTACTATAATATACTCCCGATCAATAACCGACAAGATAGCAGACTCGTGACTCAATGATTAGAAAGTTAGCCTCTGACCGGAGAGACGCGGGCTCAAACTGTGGCAGAAAATTCAGCGGCTACACTGCAGTTGAGTATCGCTAGCTGACGACGGCTAATGAGTCAAAAATAGCTATCCTAGAGTCCTTCTGTCTTTGTCGGTAGTACCTTTAATTTATACTTCTTTCCGGATGGTACCCAAAACAAGTCTGTGTGAACACCCCTTCCCAATACATGCGACATGCTCCTCCAATCATGAAATGTCCCGCTTGCTGACCAGAATCGTGGATAAATCTAATCGTTCGAAAACAGAGTCCTTCACAAACTCGACATCGCGAATATCGGTATGACTACGTCGGATAAAACTTCCTCTGGTGGTGACGTCAAAGGACAGAGCATAGAGTCATTTCCACGACCAAGGAGAATTGGTGTGAAATCCCACCGTCCTCCAGCAGCGAATCATTGTCGCAAATGAAGGCCACGTTGGAAAACATCATCTAAAGACCTGCACCCGAAAACGTAAAAGACGGCCAAAATTAATATTTCTGTCAATAGCAAAGCCCGCGCTCATACAGACCGCCATACTTGGAAAATGGCACAGGAACCGATATACAAACCTCCTACCGACACCCACACAACTACCTACCGTAATTGACGGTAGAAAGACAATTCGCCTTCTCAAAATCCTCACTCCAAGGCACCACCTGCAAACTCGCACGCCCTCACATTAAGTTTTCCGCCAAAGTGTTGATCGAAAAAAGAAGGCTCACCTATGCCAGAAGTCAGGTGAGAATGTTAAGGTTGGAAGATGTGTACTGTAGAATGAGCTTTCGAAGGGTTCAAAAGAAAAGGTGTAGCACACACGGATAAGAGCTAACCCGAGACCTCTCCTTCGCTGCTTCAGCCAATCACGAAAAGGCGCACAGTAAGTGACCTGTAGCAAACAGAGCTGACCCTGGGTTTGTTTAACCAGGGTGGGACACAAAGGACCGACCTCGAGAAGAGATACTAACAAAGGTTCCTTGTCTTTGTCTTTGTTTTATTACGAGTAACAACGGACGTACTTCTTCCCCCGGTGGTAGATTCCAACTCCACCTTCCCGGACTACCAGTCTTGAGTGTTTTGCTGATCTGTGCATTGCCCTTGCACATTCTTCCTAAAAACGTCTGTACTTATACAATAAACCTTCATACACTATACCTACCTTGGATTATTACTTTGTGATCATTTGCAATGACTAATGACGATTGTAGTGTGATCGAGGACGTACAGAAGCCGGTGGCTAAAGCTGAAAAAGTTAATATAACTGTTATACCGGAGAAAACCATCCCGAAGGAGGAACCTATGTGCTCGGGCGCTACAGACCAATCTGCACAATTTATGCGGAGAACAAAGTGTTACAAATGTCTCGTTAAGACCTTGCGTCAGTTAAAGAATTGCAGTTTAAACGTCCGAACACAAAGCAAAAGTCGTCAAAAAAGACTCATTTAATGTCATCGTACAAAAATAAGTGTCGCGAAAGATATTGAAAAAAAGGAAACAGCAACAATTCTTCAAGACTGAATTCTTGGAAATCTGTATATTTAATAAAATCGGTGACTGTCTCTGTGTGTCTCCGTTGGAATCAGACTGACACGCCTTGTGCACCTTCTACGCGCGCATGTTAGTACAACGATCACTTCATCGGCACGCGTTCTCAGTCACCTGTACGTGTCGGTCTCTACGTCGCTCCCTCATTCTACCGTTGGCGTGAGGATTCAAGTGACGCCCGACGGGAAATGCGGATGTGAATACGCTACGGGGGGAGGTGGGTGTGGGGAAGGGGTCGTCGCGGCCACTTGAAAGGTCACCCCCCGCCAATGTAGCAAGGGCTATAACCGTGTTTGCACAGCTGCTTCAAATTCACTCACCGTAAACCAGGCATCCCAACGCCACCGACGCCGTCTCAAGAGGTCGACACCTTGCGGCCTCACACCTCCAAACAAAACTTGAGACGATGACCACGGGACGACATTAGTTGTCGCACTCATTCCCCTACTCACCCCCATTTCGCTGGTCCCCGATTATGACTAGAATCTGATGCCCATGATCCCTTTACACCCCTCGACCTACTATCACTTGGACCTCTGCTTTACTTACGCGTAAGTTGTCGCGGCCGGTTGAAAGACAGCCACCCACTCCCTTCACAGCGATGCGGCTAGCTCTTAGGTTAGGTTGAATGGCCATGCTCTGAACACAAACAATGGGCAGAATTTACACTGTTCACCCCTCTGAACAGGAATGCTTCGACTTACGAATGCTAGTCCATGAAGTTAAAGGTCCAACATCGTTTGAAGATCTTAGGACGATTGACGGTTTTCTGTGTTCTACCTACAGAGAAGCCTGTGCGAGGCGTGGTCTGCTTCAAGATGATAATCAATGGGAGAACGCCATTGGTGAAGCTGTCCTTGCTAACGCTCCTTTTCAATTGAGACGACTGCTTGCGTTGTTGATCAGAAGTTGTGAGTTGAACTACTCCCCATGATCTATGGTTAAAGTACAGAAATGATATGTCGGAAGACTACCGAAATCAACTACAGTTGCAAAATGCCCATATTCCCGTAGACTTCAATGCCGCTATCTACAACATGGCACTCATTCACATTGAAAACACCTTGGTTGAAATGGGTGGAGAGCAACTTGAAAGGTATGGATTTCCTCGTTTTGATAGGAGCATTGGGAATCAGCTTCCAACTGAAATTCAGCGGGAACGTTTCTACAATATTACCGAGCTGGCAGCATACGTGGCTCTTCAAAAACCAAGGATGCTGGTCGATCAACTTCACGCATTCAACACTATTATTGACAGTGTCCATAACCGCAGTAATGGCGACCATTTTCTTTTTTGATGCGCCCGGTGGAACTGGCAAAACGTTCGACATTCAGCTGCTTTTGGCTGAGCTGCGCAAAGAAAGAAAAATTGTTTTGGCTGCTGCATCGGCTGGTATAGCAGCGACGTTACTTCCCGGTGGCCGAACTGCTCACAGTATATTCAAGCTTCCCCTAAGGTTACCTGATGATGGCACCGCAACATGCCACATAAGCAGAGGTAGTGGATCATCTGAATTGTTAAAACGGTGCTCAGCTGTAATCTGGGACGAGTGTACCATGGCCAACAGAATTGTACTGGACGCGGTAGACAGAACGCTGCGTGATGTCACAGAAAAGAACATTCCGTTTGGTGGCATCACAATGTTTTTATCTGGTGATTTCCGCCAGACACTACTCGTGATTCAAAGGGGTACCAGGGATGACCAGGTAAAATTCTGCCTAAAATATTCACTGTTATGGTCAACGGTGAAGAAATTAAAACTGACGACCAATATGAGAGTCCTCCTGCACACTGCGCATAAAAACGACGGATTCTCCACCAACATCTTGAAGATTGGCGAAGGGAAAATTGACAGCAATGCTACCGGAAACATCCCATATTAGTTTGGTTGCAAATTTGCTGAACAGTGACGAAGATCTTACAGACAAAGTTTTCCCTGATCTCCAAAATAACTTTACCGACGCAGAATGGCTATGCGAACGAGGAATTCTTGCTCCGACCAACAAATTCGTCAATTCCATTAACGACAAAATTAGCCCTCTTCTTCCAGGTGAGGAAAAACTGCACAAATCATTCGATACGACTGTTGATCCTTCCGACTGTGTTAATTATCCAGTTGAATTCCTAAACAGCTTGGAAATATCTGGCGTTCCATCGTACAAACTGGTTCTGAAGGTTGGCGCGCCAATTATGCTGATAAGAAATACTGATGCACCGCGGTTATGCAATGGCACTAGGCTAATTGACAAGCGACTGATGTCATACCTTATAGAGGCCACAATTATAACCGGTTGTGGAAAAGGGGAGACTGCTTATATCCCCCGCATTCCTATCGTGCCATCTGACACTCCGTTTAATTTCCGACGACTACAATTTCCCGTGAACGTTGGCTTCGCCATGTCCATCAACAAGTCCCAAGGTCAAACCTTCAGGGTGGCTGGAATTCACCTGGAAGAATCGTGCTTTTCCCACGGTCAGCTCTGCATTGCGATATCTCGGGTTGGCTCGAAAAATAATTTGTACGTATTTGCACCCAACGGCGTTACTAGAAATGTCGTTTACCCAGAAGCGTTAGTCTGACGAATCTACCTTCCATTTCCTTACGGTGCGCATTGATCCTTATTTCCTGCCTTCTCATGAGCCCGTATTTCTCACTATTGTTTTATTTCAAAATTCTGCTCTCTTAATGCCCACATTTACCACCCTCCGCCGCATACATATTTATTTACTCGCTCATATTTTAATGCCACCTGTGGACACGTTTGTGATGCAGTTGGACAAGCATGCAAAAAGATGTTCTTTTTAATGATGCTAGATTAATTACATTGCCGCTCGGCAGCAAGTAATGTTTGCCACCAACATGCTCTGGCAGAAATTTCCTTTAAAAACCATACGGCTCGCTACTTTTCAGTACTTTGTTTTCTTAGAATAACTGTTGACGCTCGTTGGGCTCTCGTGCTTCGATATATGGTCGGCAGACCCGGTAACCAGCAAGGGTGTACGATGGGCTCATCTCCGGTACTCGGCGATGTTCTCGTGCCCATTGCGATCTTCCCCTCATATGACCACTAGGGTATTGATCAACCGCGATGGCCTCCTCTTGACATGATTCCAACACTTTCAGCAGCAGGACATCGGATTTACGTATACCCGTCGCTCCCCCCTCCCGGCCCCAGCCCCAAGCTCGACAGTTTTTCTCCTTAAAATCCCGCAAATCGGCATTCGAAACTTGACTTATGGAAAATGCCTAAGGAATTTTTTACTGTCTTCCCCTACCCAACGCCGATCCATTTCTGGCAACGCCACAGGTTCTGCATTATAACTATGTACAAAGAAGGAGTTCAAAGGTATTAACTTATGAATTGCCTAAATGAATCTGAAATTAACTTGACATAATCATTTTAAGAAGTTTGCATATGCGGTTTGCCTACCGAAGGGTCAACAACATGTAAGGAAGCCCAAGGTGAGGCCGGGATTCCGCGGTAGTAGTAATATATAATGTTAACACATACCAATATATACACATATGGATACATGTTTATGTAACACAGGATACAATGAGCACAATGGGGTTTAGGCTACGAGGGATCCTTTGTTTTATCGCGTTCTTCCACTAAAACGAGAAAACAAACAAATAAGAAAAACGGTAAAAAGTGACAAACGCAACGCAAAGGTTCAAGTTTCTAGCATCTTGCCCGATATAAACTAAATCGCATCACTGCCATCCGTTAAAGACGCATGGGTTAGCAGTAAGTAGCCACAGGCAGGCACAACGTCGACTGCATTTTTCACAGATAAATAAGGGCTTCCGAGGGTATTGCAGGACCTGCAGCGACTAGACGTTACCTCCAAACAGGAGAAGAACCTCAGACAATGTGCAAAATGTTTACCGATAAAGCATTAGAATGCATCTCCTATTAAGATAGGAGTTGGGTACAATGATGAGGGAATAGCTCAATGGATCAAAGGAAAAGGGACGTACTTTCGTGCACGGTATGGACATGCGTTGTCAGGTCTTCCTTCCGTTTGAAAGAATTGTGACAAATATCGCAAGTAACGTTTTCCAGGCCTAAAACACATAAGAGAAGAGTAATATGCTAAGAAAAATTGTCCTTTTAAAAATGAGGGAAATATGAGGGCGCCAGCCAGTACCAATCATAAAGAAAGGATCAAAACCTTCCAGTCCTCATTTAAGAAGCAACACAAAAATAGCATACACCTACTGCAACGACTAGCACGGCGGGCTGACTTTGATTCTATGGGTAACAGACAAGCAGACGTTGCGAATGAAACGAAAAATGCATTGAAATGAATTTGTTAAAGCCAGAAAAGGCGTACTTTTGTGCATATAATGGATATGCAGCTCCATGGTTGTCCTCCGCGAAAATGCATCACCACATATTTCACATTGGAAATCGCCCAATTCTGTAAAAAGAAAAAAACAAAACAAATTAATTCGTTCACCGTTTCTCAAGTTGAGTACAGTCATAAATATTCCAATTTTACTACCCTCCAAAAGAAAACAACAGCTTTAGTTCTTAGAAAAAAAATAGAGAAAGCATGGCTTGACACGGCGGGTACTTAACAATCTTAAGTGCGCAGGATGTGCATTTGGTTCAAGGAGATGGTTTCCCAAAGACAGCACATTTTTGTCCCGTACGTTCAAAGCCACGCAAGGTTGACAATGTAAACAAACCCAGAGCAGGCAAAAAAACGAGAAGCCCGCAGAAGCGAATAAAAAAGAGGCCTACTGTCGTGTACAGTGCTGACGTGCTCATGCAGGGCTCCCGCTTGTTTGAAAGAATGGCCACAAACATCACACGGGAACATTCGCAGAGCTGAAACAAAAATAACAGAGGAATAGACATTAATTTACCAGTTTCCTTGCTTCAAGGCTCCTTTCAGGTTAACTGTAACTCTACATAAAACGCTGCGGCCTCATGCATTTGCGTATTTTTTGTTCAGGACTCTAAAGAGGACACGGATACTTGGAAACCAAACACGAAAAACACAGATCCTAGAGCAAATAAAAAGACGAGGGACAAGCCCGAACAATGAAACAAAAAGAGGCATACCTTCGTGCACACTGCGGGCGTGCCTCTTAAGGTTTAGAACGAAGGTGAGCATTATCGTTAAGTTTAGGGTCATGTTCAAGGTTAGAATCAGGATATGGTGAGAATGATTAGTGGGTGCAAACATATTTTCGACTTATAATGGTAAACTACTTCATTATGTTCAGTAGGTATACTTGTTAACATTTTTTAATATCATTATTAACCCCTACTGGATTAACGGCGAGCGCTTCTAGTTTCGGGAATGTTTGCTGACCTCGGGCGAGGTCACCGGGGTGCATATTTTAACATTATTACAAACACCCAGTGGATCGACGGCGAGCGTGTGCAGGTTGGCGGTGTTCTCTGACCGCGGGCGAGGTCATTGAAGGTCACGGCGTGTAAGATGTGAAGTGTTCGCTGACCTCGGCGAAAGTGAGCGCGTGCGAGATTGGGGGTTATAGGTGACCTCGGGTGAGGTCAGTGAGGCGCATTTTAATATTATTACTAAACCCAACTGGAACAACGGTGAGCGCACGTAAGTCGGAGCGGGTGTCCACAGAATTTCGGCGAGATGCTTATGGGGGAGCGGTGAAATGTGCGAGTCGAAGGGTGACGAAAACCGGCGCTCGAACGAACTGCGCGGCAGAAAAAACGGAAGGTATGCCTACTGAACAGAAGGAAGTTATTTTTCATCGAACATTTTTTAGGTCTCACTAAGCGTTCTTGCCCCAGATTATGTAAGGGGTTAATTTTTGGGTTCCTACTAACTGCATGGTTCAGGTTATCGTAGGATTAAAAATATAGTTTAGTTTCAGTATACGCACGTACTTCTAGTAGCAGTATGGTAC
>JAYGXS010002533.1:0-10197 GCA_036362985.1 Ligula intestinalis | reverse complement strand
TTTACACTCGACTCTCTGGCAGTAATTACCTTTCTTAAAAAACATACTGCTCGCTACTTTTTACTAATGTGTTTGTTTAAAATAACGATATGAGGGGCGCATTTCCGACACTCGGTGATGTTCTCGTGAACAACCGCGATGTCCTCCTCCAAAAAGCAGCAGAACATCTGATTAACATATTCCCTTCACCTTCCGCCCCCCCCGCACCACAGGCAACAGTTTTTCTCCTTAATATCCGACAAATAGCATTCAAAACTAGACTTATGAAAGAGGCTTAAAGAGTTTTTTACTGTCCACCCCCATACTGCAGTTCCATTACTGGCAACGCCACATGTTCTGCGTCATAGCTTCGTACAAAGATGGAGCTCAAAGGTATTTACCTATATTTCCCTAATAAAATTGAACTGAATAAAATCTTCCTACTGCTCTACTTTCCCAAGAATTCTCCAATCTCCTAAAGAACCAGGCGTGGAAGATCGCAACAGCTAGGTTTAAACCTTCATAGCCTAACGCCTTTGCGATAAAGACATTGTTTTTTACGATACTCTGCCAAATTTCCTTCGATTCTCTCACTGTTCGACCAGGACATTGCTCAAATAAAGCATCTTCCGAAAATCTTGGCTTGGCTCACACACCCTACCAGTCTCATCAGGGTTTCTGAGGAGTGATAAGACAGAGTTGAAGTGTAGAAGTAGGAGAAGGAATTCTGATTCAGTATAATTCTGTTGAAACCTAGTGTGCTCCTGTGTCAATACCGGTTTTATTTCCCAGTACATGGTAGGAAGAGAAGATGAAACAGGATAACAGCTAGTACTTAACTGTCAGTTGTACAAGTAAATCAATTCTGTTTACGTGTGTCCAGCAGCTTGCCTTCTGTGGTCGATCTCGCTTCGGCAGCAGTTTCGGATCGTCGGCAGCGTATATAACAGCAGAGTTATATTTCTGCTCACAGCCTCGCTATTTAGGGGACAGTCGTCATTGCCTCCATGGACTATCCAAGTGACTGCGCACGCACTCGCTTAGGCCCGCTTGTGCATTTTTCCTCAGCGTGACCTCACTGATAGCAGCAAGTCGGCTCCAGGCTGTCTCACTCGCTCGTGTCTCTTTTGTCCTAGCCTAATGTCTGCCCTTTGAAGGTCACGTAACTCGGCCCATTCTGTATGCGCTGGACTTGCCTTTCTGCGCGCATTTACTCCGACGTGACCTTGGATGTCTGCCTGTTTCGATGACGTACTCGGTCACCCTAGCAGTTCCCACTTTTACAAGATTGACTTGTCCGGCGGACATTTAGCCCTAGTTGGCCTCCTACAGCCTTGGTAATCATCTGCCTGACTGTACCGCCTTTCTGCTCTTGTCAGTGGTCTCATGGCAGAAATAAATGTTTGAAATTTCTCCTCAACCTTCTGCAGCTGGTCCTTATCGTCTTTCCCAGCGTCATTCAGCGCGACCGAGTAGTCTCCATACCGTCTTGATTTTTAGCTCTGTAGTGCCTGCACCTCGGTCTGGTCTACAGCTTGGTAGTGTCTGCACCTCGGTCTAGCCTGCACCTCTGTTGCTGTTTCATCCGAATATATTGCTGCCGCTGTTGTCTCAGTCACAGCTTCTTCCGCTAATGATATTCTTGTACTTCAGCTCGGTGCCTCTGTTGCTACTTCTACTGCTGATGCTTCCACCTCTGCTGCTACAATGGCCTATTTTGAAGCTTTTTTGATCTTGTATTCCCACTTTGTTCTGTCCTCACGGCTTGTCTGTTTTCCACCTTTCTGTAGCACTGCGAGGAGAGCGATTACATGGGCTTGTCGTGCCTCCAATACAATCCTCATCTGTCCGATATTGATCACTTGTTACTTGATCGTCTGTCTTCACCCGTTCCAGGAGTGAGCACCTGCGTCCCCACTGTTTTAACCTAGTGTTACTGTGTTTATGCTGGTTATAGGCTTGGTAGATCTCCCCTGCGTTGCCACTGTTGTAACCTAGTGTGTTCCCGTGACCGCATAGATGTATCGTTTTTGCGAATTCAAATAAGTCAGCCATCTGAAGAGCACAGTATACTACCCTAACGAGTTTGAACACCATAATCGTATTTCCTCTGTATTGCACATAATAGAGAGGAAAAAGCTTGAGCCTATCTAGATGAGCTTCATATGGGGGACGTGCAAAGATGCTGACTAGCTTGGTCGCCCTTTTTCGGACTTCCTCAAGCACTACCTAATCTTTTTTCATTCAGGGGCACCACACCTGGACGCAATACTCTGATATTGGCCGAACACATGTTCCGAAGACGTCTTCATAATTTCTTTACGAAACTGACTTTGTACGGATATTGCTTTTCTGGCACTAACAAATATGAATTCGAAATGCGCACTATCACAAAACGCACGAACGCGAGTAGGCACATTTAGACCTTTAGAGGCGCGGGTTCGAAAACCAGTGTGGCAGCGATTTCAGCGGCTACATTGGAGTTGAGTATCGCTAGCTGACGACGAAACAGAAATAGCTATCCTAACTTATTTCTTCCTATTTCGGTAATACGTAACTCAAAACGTTACTAAAACTTAGTAAGAAACACTACTATTCGCCCTGCAATATATGCTGGTTGGTGCCAAGTTCGCAAAGGCAACAACCAGGATGGGTACATCCTGTAAAAAAAATGGTGTACACTTACCTACTATAATATACTCCCGATCAATAACCGACAAGATAGCAGACTCGTGACTCAATGATTAGAAAGTTAGCCTCTGACCGGAGAGACGCGGGCTCAAACTGTGGCAGAAAATTCAGCGGCTACACTGCAGTTGAGTATCGCTAGCTGACGACGGCTAATGAGTCAAAAATAGCTATCCTAGAGTCCTTCTGTCTTTGTCGGTAGTACCTTTAATTTATACTTCTTTCCGGATGGTACCCAAAACAAGTCTGTGTGAACACCCCTTCCCAATACATGCGACATGCTCCTCCAATCATGAAATGTCCCGCTTGCTGACCAGAATCGTGGATAAATCTAATCGTTCGAAAACAGAGTCCTTCACAAACTCGACATCGCGAATATCGGTATGACTACGTCGGATAAAACTTCCTCTGGTGGTGACGTCAAAGGACAGAGCATAGAGTCATTTCCACGACCAAGGAGAATTGGTGTGAAATCCCACCGTCCTCCAGCAGCGAATCATTGTCGCAAATGAAGGCCACGTTGGAAAACATCATCTAAAGACCTGCACCCGAAAACGTAAAAGACGGCCAAAATTAATATTTCTGTCAATAGCAAAGCCCGCGCTCATACAGACCGCCATACTTGGAAAATGGCACAGGAACCGATATACAAACCTCCTACCGACACCCACACAACTACCTACCGTAATTGACGGTAGAAAGACAATTCGCCTTCTCAAAATCCTCACTCCAAGGCACCACCTGCAAACTCGCACGCCCTCACATTAAGTTTTCCGCCAAAGTGTTGATCGAAAAAAGAAGGCTCACCTATGCCAGAAGTCAGGTGAGAATGTTAAGGTTGGAAGATGTGTACTGTAGAATGAGCTTTCGAAGGGTTCAAAAGAAAAGGTGTAGCACACACGGATAAGAGCTAACCCGAGACCTCTCCTTCGCTGCTTCAGCCAATCACGAAAAGGCGCACAGTAAGTGACCTGTAGCAAACAGAGCTGACCCTGGGTTTGTTTAACCAGGGTGGGACACAAAGGACCGACCTCGAGAAGAGATACTAACAAAGGTTCCTTGTCTTTGTCTTTGTTTTATTACGAGTAACAACGGACGTACTTCTTCCCCCGGTGGTAGATTCCAACTCCACCTTCCCGGACTACCAGTCTTGAGTGTTTTGCTGATCTGTGCATTGCCCTTGCACATTCTTCCTAAAAACGTCTGTACTTATACAATAAACCTTCATACACTATACCTACCTTGGATTATTACTTTGTGATCATTTGCAATGACTAATGACGATTGTAGTGTGATCGAGGACGTACAGAAGCCGGTGGCTAAAGCTGAAAAAGTTAATATAACTGTTATACCGGAGAAAACCATCCCGAAGGAGGAACCTATGTGCTCGGGCGCTACAGACCAATCTGCACAATTTATGCGGAGAACAAAGTGTTACAAATGTCTCGTTAAGACCTTGCGTCAGTTAAAGAATTGCAGTTTAAACGTCCGAACACAAAGCAAAAGTCGTCAAAAAAGACTCATTTAATGTCATCGTACAAAAATAAGTGTCGCGAAAGATATTGAAAAAAAGGAAACAGCAACAATTCTTCAAGACTGAATTCTTGGAAATCTGTATATTTAATAAAATCGGTGACTGTCTCTGTGTGTCTCCGTTGGAATCAGACTGACACGCCTTGTGCACCTTCTACGCGCGCATGTTAGTACAACGATCACTTCATCGGCACGCGTTCTCAGTCACCTGTACGTGTCGGTCTCTACGTCGCTCCCTCATTCTACCGTTGGCGTGAGGATTCAAGTGACGCCCGACGGGAAATGCGGATGTGAATACGCTACGGGGGGAGGTGGGTGTGGGGAAGGGGTCGTCGCGGCCACTTGAAAGGTCACCCCCCGCCAATGTAGCAAGGGCTATAACCGTGTTTGCACAGCTGCTTCAAATTCACTCACCGTAAACCAGGCATCCCAACGCCACCGACGCCGTCTCAAGAGGTCGACACCTTGCGGCCTCACACCTCCAAACAAAACTTGAGACGATGACCACGGGACGACATTAGTTGTCGCACTCATTCCCCTACTCACCCCCATTTCGCTGGTCCCCGATTATGACTAGAATCTGATGCCCATGATCCCTTTACACCCCTCGACCTACTATCACTTGGACCTCTGCTTTACTTACGCGTAAGTTGTCGCGGCCGGTTGAAAGACAGCCACCCACTCCCTTCACAGCGATGCGGCTAGCTCTTAGGTTAGGTTGAATGGCCATGCTCTGAACACAAACAATGGGCAGAATTTACACTGTTCACCCCTCTGAACAGGAATGCTTCGACTTACGAATGCTAGTCCATGAAGTTAAAGGTCCAACATCGTTTGAAGATCTTAGGACGATTGACGGTTTTCTGTGTTCTACCTACAGAGAAGCCTGTGCGAGGCGTGGTCTGCTTCAAGATGATAATCAATGGGAGAACGCCATTGGTGAAGCTGTCCTTGCTAACGCTCCTTTTCAATTGAGACGACTGCTTGCGTTGTTGATCAGAAGTTGTGAGTTGAACTACTCCCCATGATCTATGGTTAAAGTACAGAAATGATATGTCGGAAGACTACCGAAATCAACTACAGTTGCAAAATGCCCATATTCCCGTAGACTTCAATGCCGCTATCTACAACATGGCACTCATTCACATTGAAAACACCTTGGTTGAAATGGGTGGAGAGCAACTTGAAAGGTATGGATTTCCTCGTTTTGATAGGAGCATTGGGAATCAGCTTCCAACTGAAATTCAGCGGGAACGTTTCTACAATATTACCGAGCTGGCAGCATACGTGGCTCTTCAAAAACCAAGGATGCTGGTCGATCAACTTCACGCATTCAACACTATTATTGACAGTGTCCATAACCGCAGTAATGGCGACCATTTTCTTTTTTGATGCGCCCGGTGGAACTGGCAAAACGTTCGACATTCAGCTGCTTTTGGCTGAGCTGCGCAAAGAAAGAAAAATTGTTTTGGCTGCTGCATCGGCTGGTATAGCAGCGACGTTACTTCCCGGTGGCCGAACTGCTCACAGTATATTCAAGCTTCCCCTAAGGTTACCTGATGATGGCACCGCAACATGCCACATAAGCAGAGGTAGTGGATCATCTGAATTGTTAAAACGGTGCTCAGCTGTAATCTGGGACGAGTGTACCATGGCCAACAGAATTGTACTGGACGCGGTAGACAGAACGCTGCGTGATGTCACAGAAAAGAACATTCCGTTTGGTGGCATCACAATGTTTTTATCTGGTGATTTCCGCCAGACACTACTCGTGATTCAAAGGGGTACCAGGGATGACCAGGTAAAATTCTGCCTAAAATATTCACTGTTATGGTCAACGGTGAAGAAATTAAAACTGACGACCAATATGAGAGTCCTCCTGCACACTGCGCATAAAAACGACGGATTCTCCACCAACATCTTGAAGATTGGCGAAGGGAAAATTGACAGCAATGCTACCGGAAACATCCCATATTAGTTTGGTTGCAAATTTGCTGAACAGTGACGAAGATCTTACAGACAAAGTTTTCCCTGATCTCCAAAATAACTTTACCGACGCAGAATGGCTATGCGAACGAGGAATTCTTGCTCCGACCAACAAATTCGTCAATTCCATTAACGACAAAATTAGCCCTCTTCTTCCAGGTGAGGAAAAACTGCACAAATCATTCGATACGACTGTTGATCCTTCCGACTGTGTTAATTATCCAGTTGAATTCCTAAACAGCTTGGAAATATCTGGCGTTCCATCGTACAAACTGGTTCTGAAGGTTGGCGCGCCAATTATGCTGATAAGAAATACTGATGCACCGCGGTTATGCAATGGCACTAGGCTAATTGACAAGCGACTGATGTCATACCTTATAGAGGCCACAATTATAACCGGTTGTGGAAAAGGGGAGACTGCTTATATCCCCCGCATTCCTATCGTGCCATCTGACACTCCGTTTAATTTCCGACGACTACAATTTCCCGTGAACGTTGGCTTCGCCATGTCCATCAACAAGTCCCAAGGTCAAACCTTCAGGGTGGCTGGAATTCACCTGGAAGAATCGTGCTTTTCCCACGGTCAGCTCTGCATTGCGATATCTCGGGTTGGCTCGAAAAATAATTTGTACGTATTTGCACCCAACGGCGTTACTAGAAATGTCGTTTACCCAGAAGCGTTAGTCTGACGAATCTACCTTCCATTTCCTTACGGTGCGCATTGATCCTTATTTCCTGCCTTCTCATGAGCCCGTATTTCTCACTATTGTTTTATTTCAAAATTCTGCTCTCTTAATGCCCACATTTACCACCCTCCGCCGCATACATATTTATTTACTCGCTCATATTTTAATGCCACCTGTGGACACGTTTGTGATGCAGTTGGACAAGCATGCAAAAAGATGTTCTTTTTAATGATGCTAGATTAATTACATTGCCGCTCGGCAGCAAGTAATGTTTGCCACCAACATGCTCTGGCAGAAATTTCCTTTAAAAACCATACGGCTCGCTACTTTTCAGTACTTTGTTTTCTTAGAATAACTGTTGACGCTCGTTGGGCTCTCGTGCTTCGATATATGGTCGGCAGACCCGGTAACCAGCAAGGGTGTACGATGGGCTCATCTCCGGTACTCGGCGATGTTCTCGTGCCCATTGCGATCTTCCCCTCATATGACCACTAGGGTATTGATCAACCGCGATGGCCTCCTCTTGACATGATTCCAACACTTTCAGCAGCAGGACATCGGATTTACGTATACCCGTCGCTCCCCCCTCCCGGCCCCAGCCCCAAGCTCGACAGTTTTTCTCCTTAAAATCCCGCAAATCGGCATTCGAAACTTGACTTATGGAAAATGCCTAAGGAATTTTTTACTGTCTTCCCCTACCCAACGCCGATCCATTTCTGGCAACGCCACAGGTTCTGCATTATAACTATGTACAAAGAAGGAGTTCAAAGGTATTAACTTATGAATTGCCTAAATGAATCTGAAATTAACTTGACATAATCATTTTAAGAAGTTTGCATATGCGGTTTGCCTACCGAAGGGTCAACAACATGTAAGGAAGCCCAAGGTGAGGCCGGGATTCCGCGGTAGTAGTAATATATAATGTTAACACATACCAATATATACACATATGGATACATGTTTATGTAACACAGGATACAATGAGCACAATGGGGTTTAGGCTACGAGGGATCCTTTGTTTTATCGCGTTCTTCCACTAAAACGAGAAAACAAACAAATAAGAAAAACGGTAAAAAGTGACAAACGCAACGCAAAGGTTCAAGTTTCTAGCATCTTGCCCGATATAAACTAAATCGCATCACTGCCATCCGTTAAAGACGCATGGGTTAGCAGTAAGTAGCCACAGGCAGGCACAACGTCGACTGCATTTTTCACAGATAAATAAGGGCTTCCGAGGGTATTGCAGGACCTGCAGCGACTAGACGTTACCTCCAAACAGGAGAAGAACCTCAGACAATGTGCAAAATGTTTACCGATAAAGCATTAGAATGCATCTCCTATTAAGATAGGAGTTGGGTACAATGATGAGGGAATAGCTCAATGGATCAAAGGAAAAGGGACGTACTTTCGTGCACGGTATGGACATGCGTTGTCAGGTCTTCCTTCCGTTTGAAAGAATTGTGACAAATATCGCAAGTAACGTTTTCCAGGCCTAAAACACATAAGAGAAGAGTAATATGCTAAGAAAAATTGTCCTTTTAAAAATGAGGGAAATATGAGGGCGCCAGCCAGTACCAATCATAAAGAAAGGATCAAAACCTTCCAGTCCTCATTTAAGAAGCAACACAAAAATAGCATACACCTACTGCAACGACTAGCACGGCGGGCTGACTTTGATTCTATGGGTAACAGACAAGCAGACGTTGCGAATGAAACGAAAAATGCATTGAAATGAATTTGTTAAAGCCAGAAAAGGCGTACTTTTGTGCATATAATGGATATGCAGCTCCATGGTTGTCCTCCGCGAAAATGCATCACCACATATTTCACATTGGAAATCGCCCAATTCTGTAAAAAGAAAAAAACAAAACAAATTAATTCGTTCACCGTTTCTCAAGTTGAGTACAGTCATAAATATTCCAATTTTACTACCCTCCAAAAGAAAACAACAGCTTTAGTTCTTAGAAAAAAAATAGAGAAAGCATGGCTTGACACGGCGGGTACTTAACAATCTTAAGTGCGCAGGATGTGCATTTGGTTCAAGGAGATGGTTTCCCAAAGACAGCACATTTTTGTCCCGTACGTTCAAAGCCACGCAAGGTTGACAATGTAAACAAACCCAGAGCAGGCAAAAAAACGAGAAGCCCGCAGAAGCGAATAAAAAAGAGGCCTACTGTCGTGTACAGTGCTGACGTGCTCATGCAGGGCTCCCGCTTGTTTGAAAGAATGGCCACAAACATCACACGGGAACATTCGCAGAGCTGAAACAAAAATAACAGAGGAATAGACATTAATTTACCAGTTTCCTTGCTTCAAGGCTCCTTTCAGGTTAACTGTAACTCTACATAAAACGCTGCGGCCTCATGCATTTGCGTATTTTTTGTTCAGGACTCTAAAGAGGACACGGATACTTGGAAACCAAACACGAAAAACACAGATCCTAGAGCAAATAAAAAGACGAGGGACAAGCCCGAACAATGAAACAAAAAGAGGCATACCTTCGTGCACACTGCGGGCGTGCCTCTTAAGGTTTAGAACGAAGGTGAGCATTATCGTTAAGTTTAGGGTCATGTTCAAGGTTAGAATCAGGATATGGTGAGAATGATTAGTGGGTGCAAACATATTTTCGACTTATAATGGTAAACTACTTCATTATGTTCAGTAGGTATACTTGTTAACATTTTTTAATATCATTATTAACCCCTACTGGATTAACGGCGAGCGCTTGTAGTTTGGGGAATGTTTGCTGACCTCGGGCGAGGTCACCGGGGTGCATATTTTAACATTATTACAAACACCCAGTGGATCGACGGCGAGCGTGTGCAGGTTGGCGGTGTTCTCTGACCGCGGGCGAGGTCATTGAAGGTCACGGCGTGTAAGATGTGAAGTGTTCGCTGACCTCGGCGAAAGTGAGCGCGTGCGAGATTGGGG
The DNA here is from genome assembly GCA_036362985.1 of Ligula intestinalis. Classification (NCBI taxonomy): domain Eukaryota; kingdom Metazoa; phylum Platyhelminthes; class Cestoda; order Diphyllobothriidea; family Diphyllobothriidae; genus Ligula; species Ligula intestinalis. The sequence goes on along the minus strand of JAYGXS010002533.1, from coordinate 394 downwards.
GTTATAGGTGACCTCGGGTGAGGTCAGTGAGGCGCATTTTAATATTATTACTAAACCCAACTGGAACAACGGTGAGCGCACGTAAGTCGGAGCGGGTGTCCACAGAATTTCGGCGAGATGCTTATGGGGGAGCGGTGAAATGTGCGAGTCGAAGGGTGACGAAAACCGGCGCTCGAACGAACTGCGCGGCAGAAAAAACGGAAGGTATGCCTACTGAACAGAAGGAAGTTATTTTTCATCGAACATTTTTTAGGTCTCACTAAGCGTTCTTGCCCCAGATTATGTAAGGGGTTAATTTTTGGGTTCCTACTAACTGCATGGTTCAGGTTATCGTAGGATTAAAAATATAGTTTAGTTTCAGTATACGCACGTACTTCTAGTAGCAGTATGGTAC
>JAYGXS010002532.1:0-10197 GCA_036362985.1 Ligula intestinalis | reverse complement strand
TTTACACTCGACTCTCTGGCAGTAATTACCTTTCTTAAAAAACATACTGCTCGCTACTTTTTACTAATGTGTTTGTTTAAAATAACGATATGAGGGGCGCATTTCCGACACTCGGTGATGTTCTCGTGAACAACCGCGATGTCCTCCTCCAAAAAGCAGCAGAACATCTGATTAACATATTCCCTTCACCTTCCGCCCCCCCCGCACCACAGGCAACAGTTTTTCTCCTTAATATCCGACAAATAGCATTCAAAACTAGACTTATGAAAGAGGCTTAAAGAGTTTTTTACTGTCCACCCCCATACTGCAGTTCCATTACTGGCAACGCCACATGTTCTGCGTCATAGCTTCGTACAAAGATGGAGCTCAAAGGTATTTACCTATATTTCCCTAATAAAATTGAACTGAATAAAATCTTCCTACTGCTCTACTTTCCCAAGAATTCTCCAATCTCCTAAAGAACCAGGCGTGGAAGATCGCAACAGCTAGGTTTAAACCTTCATAGCCTAACGCCTTTGCGATAAAGACATTGTTTTTTACGATACTCTGCCAAATTTCCTTCGATTCTCTCACTGTTCGACCAGGACATTGCTCAAATAAAGCATCTTCCGAAAATCTTGGCTTGGCTCACACACCCTACCAGTCTCATCAGGGTTTCTGAGGAGTGATAAGACAGAGTTGAAGTGTAGAAGTAGGAGAAGGAATTCTGATTCAGTATAATTCTGTTGAAACCTAGTGTGCTCCTGTGTCAATACCGGTTTTATTTCCCAGTACATGGTAGGAAGAGAAGATGAAACAGGATAACAGCTAGTACTTAACTGTCAGTTGTACAAGTAAATCAATTCTGTTTACGTGTGTCCAGCAGCTTGCCTTCTGTGGTCGATCTCGCTTCGGCAGCAGTTTCGGATCGTCGGCAGCGTATATAACAGCAGAGTTATATTTCTGCTCACAGCCTCGCTATTTAGGGGACAGTCGTCATTGCCTCCATGGACTATCCAAGTGACTGCGCACGCACTCGCTTAGGCCCGCTTGTGCATTTTTCCTCAGCGTGACCTCACTGATAGCAGCAAGTCGGCTCCAGGCTGTCTCACTCGCTCGTGTCTCTTTTGTCCTAGCCTAATGTCTGCCCTTTGAAGGTCACGTAACTCGGCCCATTCTGTATGCGCTGGACTTGCCTTTCTGCGCGCATTTACTCCGACGTGACCTTGGATGTCTGCCTGTTTCGATGACGTACTCGGTCACCCTAGCAGTTCCCACTTTTACAAGATTGACTTGTCCGGCGGACATTTAGCCCTAGTTGGCCTCCTACAGCCTTGGTAATCATCTGCCTGACTGTACCGCCTTTCTGCTCTTGTCAGTGGTCTCATGGCAGAAATAAATGTTTGAAATTTCTCCTCAACCTTCTGCAGCTGGTCCTTATCGTCTTTCCCAGCGTCATTCAGCGCGACCGAGTAGTCTCCATACCGTCTTGATTTTTAGCTCTGTAGTGCCTGCACCTCGGTCTGGTCTACAGCTTGGTAGTGTCTGCACCTCGGTCTAGCCTGCACCTCTGTTGCTGTTTCATCCGAATATATTGCTGCCGCTGTTGTCTCAGTCACAGCTTCTTCCGCTAATGATATTCTTGTACTTCAGCTCGGTGCCTCTGTTGCTACTTCTACTGCTGATGCTTCCACCTCTGCTGCTACAATGGCCTATTTTGAAGCTTTTTTGATCTTGTATTCCCACTTTGTTCTGTCCTCACGGCTTGTCTGTTTTCCACCTTTCTGTAGCACTGCGAGGAGAGCGATTACATGGGCTTGTCGTGCCTCCAATACAATCCTCATCTGTCCGATATTGATCACTTGTTACTTGATCGTCTGTCTTCACCCGTTCCAGGAGTGAGCACCTGCGTCCCCACTGTTTTAACCTAGTGTTACTGTGTTTATGCTGGTTATAGGCTTGGTAGATCTCCCCTGCGTTGCCACTGTTGTAACCTAGTGTGTTCCCGTGACCGCATAGATGTATCGTTTTTGCGAATTCAAATAAGTCAGCCATCTGAAGAGCACAGTATACTACCCTAACGAGTTTGAACACCATAATCGTATTTCCTCTGTATTGCACATAATAGAGAGGAAAAAGCTTGAGCCTATCTAGATGAGCTTCATATGGGGGACGTGCAAAGATGCTGACTAGCTTGGTCGCCCTTTTTCGGACTTCCTCAAGCACTACCTAATCTTTTTTCATTCAGGGGCACCACACCTGGACGCAATACTCTGATATTGGCCGAACACATGTTCCGAAGACGTCTTCATAATTTCTTTACGAAACTGACTTTGTACGGATATTGCTTTTCTGGCACTAACAAATATGAATTCGAAATGCGCACTATCACAAAACGCACGAACGCGAGTAGGCACATTTAGACCTTTAGAGGCGCGGGTTCGAAAACCAGTGTGGCAGCGATTTCAGCGGCTACATTGGAGTTGAGTATCGCTAGCTGACGACGAAACAGAAATAGCTATCCTAACTTATTTCTTCCTATTTCGGTAATACGTAACTCAAAACGTTACTAAAACTTAGTAAGAAACACTACTATTCGCCCTGCAATATATGCTGGTTGGTGCCAAGTTCGCAAAGGCAACAACCAGGATGGGTACATCCTGTAAAAAAAATGGTGTACACTTACCTACTATAATATACTCCCGATCAATAACCGACAAGATAGCAGACTCGTGACTCAATGATTAGAAAGTTAGCCTCTGACCGGAGAGACGCGGGCTCAAACTGTGGCAGAAAATTCAGCGGCTACACTGCAGTTGAGTATCGCTAGCTGACGACGGCTAATGAGTCAAAAATAGCTATCCTAGAGTCCTTCTGTCTTTGTCGGTAGTACCTTTAATTTATACTTCTTTCCGGATGGTACCCAAAACAAGTCTGTGTGAACACCCCTTCCCAATACATGCGACATGCTCCTCCAATCATGAAATGTCCCGCTTGCTGACCAGAATCGTGGATAAATCTAATCGTTCGAAAACAGAGTCCTTCACAAACTCGACATCGCGAATATCGGTATGACTACGTCGGATAAAACTTCCTCTGGTGGTGACGTCAAAGGACAGAGCATAGAGTCATTTCCACGACCAAGGAGAATTGGTGTGAAATCCCACCGTCCTCCAGCAGCGAATCATTGTCGCAAATGAAGGCCACGTTGGAAAACATCATCTAAAGACCTGCACCCGAAAACGTAAAAGACGGCCAAAATTAATATTTCTGTCAATAGCAAAGCCCGCGCTCATACAGACCGCCATACTTGGAAAATGGCACAGGAACCGATATACAAACCTCCTACCGACACCCACACAACTACCTACCGTAATTGACGGTAGAAAGACAATTCGCCTTCTCAAAATCCTCACTCCAAGGCACCACCTGCAAACTCGCACGCCCTCACATTAAGTTTTCCGCCAAAGTGTTGATCGAAAAAAGAAGGCTCACCTATGCCAGAAGTCAGGTGAGAATGTTAAGGTTGGAAGATGTGTACTGTAGAATGAGCTTTCGAAGGGTTCAAAAGAAAAGGTGTAGCACACACGGATAAGAGCTAACCCGAGACCTCTCCTTCGCTGCTTCAGCCAATCACGAAAAGGCGCACAGTAAGTGACCTGTAGCAAACAGAGCTGACCCTGGGTTTGTTTAACCAGGGTGGGACACAAAGGACCGACCTCGAGAAGAGATACTAACAAAGGTTCCTTGTCTTTGTCTTTGTTTTATTACGAGTAACAACGGACGTACTTCTTCCCCCGGTGGTAGATTCCAACTCCACCTTCCCGGACTACCAGTCTTGAGTGTTTTGCTGATCTGTGCATTGCCCTTGCACATTCTTCCTAAAAACGTCTGTACTTATACAATAAACCTTCATACACTATACCTACCTTGGATTATTACTTTGTGATCATTTGCAATGACTAATGACGATTGTAGTGTGATCGAGGACGTACAGAAGCCGGTGGCTAAAGCTGAAAAAGTTAATATAACTGTTATACCGGAGAAAACCATCCCGAAGGAGGAACCTATGTGCTCGGGCGCTACAGACCAATCTGCACAATTTATGCGGAGAACAAAGTGTTACAAATGTCTCGTTAAGACCTTGCGTCAGTTAAAGAATTGCAGTTTAAACGTCCGAACACAAAGCAAAAGTCGTCAAAAAAGACTCATTTAATGTCATCGTACAAAAATAAGTGTCGCGAAAGATATTGAAAAAAAGGAAACAGCAACAATTCTTCAAGACTGAATTCTTGGAAATCTGTATATTTAATAAAATCGGTGACTGTCTCTGTGTGTCTCCGTTGGAATCAGACTGACACGCCTTGTGCACCTTCTACGCGCGCATGTTAGTACAACGATCACTTCATCGGCACGCGTTCTCAGTCACCTGTACGTGTCGGTCTCTACGTCGCTCCCTCATTCTACCGTTGGCGTGAGGATTCAAGTGACGCCCGACGGGAAATGCGGATGTGAATACGCTACGGGGGGAGGTGGGTGTGGGGAAGGGGTCGTCGCGGCCACTTGAAAGGTCACCCCCCGCCAATGTAGCAAGGGCTATAACCGTGTTTGCACAGCTGCTTCAAATTCACTCACCGTAAACCAGGCATCCCAACGCCACCGACGCCGTCTCAAGAGGTCGACACCTTGCGGCCTCACACCTCCAAACAAAACTTGAGACGATGACCACGGGACGACATTAGTTGTCGCACTCATTCCCCTACTCACCCCCATTTCGCTGGTCCCCGATTATGACTAGAATCTGATGCCCATGATCCCTTTACACCCCTCGACCTACTATCACTTGGACCTCTGCTTTACTTACGCGTAAGTTGTCGCGGCCGGTTGAAAGACAGCCACCCACTCCCTTCACAGCGATGCGGCTAGCTCTTAGGTTAGGTTGAATGGCCATGCTCTGAACACAAACAATGGGCAGAATTTACACTGTTCACCCCTCTGAACAGGAATGCTTCGACTTACGAATGCTAGTCCATGAAGTTAAAGGTCCAACATCGTTTGAAGATCTTAGGACGATTGACGGTTTTCTGTGTTCTACCTACAGAGAAGCCTGTGCGAGGCGTGGTCTGCTTCAAGATGATAATCAATGGGAGAACGCCATTGGTGAAGCTGTCCTTGCTAACGCTCCTTTTCAATTGAGACGACTGCTTGCGTTGTTGATCAGAAGTTGTGAGTTGAACTACTCCCCATGATCTATGGTTAAAGTACAGAAATGATATGTCGGAAGACTACCGAAATCAACTACAGTTGCAAAATGCCCATATTCCCGTAGACTTCAATGCCGCTATCTACAACATGGCACTCATTCACATTGAAAACACCTTGGTTGAAATGGGTGGAGAGCAACTTGAAAGGTATGGATTTCCTCGTTTTGATAGGAGCATTGGGAATCAGCTTCCAACTGAAATTCAGCGGGAACGTTTCTACAATATTACCGAGCTGGCAGCATACGTGGCTCTTCAAAAACCAAGGATGCTGGTCGATCAACTTCACGCATTCAACACTATTATTGACAGTGTCCATAACCGCAGTAATGGCGACCATTTTCTTTTTTGATGCGCCCGGTGGAACTGGCAAAACGTTCGACATTCAGCTGCTTTTGGCTGAGCTGCGCAAAGAAAGAAAAATTGTTTTGGCTGCTGCATCGGCTGGTATAGCAGCGACGTTACTTCCCGGTGGCCGAACTGCTCACAGTATATTCAAGCTTCCCCTAAGGTTACCTGATGATGGCACCGCAACATGCCACATAAGCAGAGGTAGTGGATCATCTGAATTGTTAAAACGGTGCTCAGCTGTAATCTGGGACGAGTGTACCATGGCCAACAGAATTGTACTGGACGCGGTAGACAGAACGCTGCGTGATGTCACAGAAAAGAACATTCCGTTTGGTGGCATCACAATGTTTTTATCTGGTGATTTCCGCCAGACACTACTCGTGATTCAAAGGGGTACCAGGGATGACCAGGTAAAATTCTGCCTAAAATATTCACTGTTATGGTCAACGGTGAAGAAATTAAAACTGACGACCAATATGAGAGTCCTCCTGCACACTGCGCATAAAAACGACGGATTCTCCACCAACATCTTGAAGATTGGCGAAGGGAAAATTGACAGCAATGCTACCGGAAACATCCCATATTAGTTTGGTTGCAAATTTGCTGAACAGTGACGAAGATCTTACAGACAAAGTTTTCCCTGATCTCCAAAATAACTTTACCGACGCAGAATGGCTATGCGAACGAGGAATTCTTGCTCCGACCAACAAATTCGTCAATTCCATTAACGACAAAATTAGCCCTCTTCTTCCAGGTGAGGAAAAACTGCACAAATCATTCGATACGACTGTTGATCCTTCCGACTGTGTTAATTATCCAGTTGAATTCCTAAACAGCTTGGAAATATCTGGCGTTCCATCGTACAAACTGGTTCTGAAGGTTGGCGCGCCAATTATGCTGATAAGAAATACTGATGCACCGCGGTTATGCAATGGCACTAGGCTAATTGACAAGCGACTGATGTCATACCTTATAGAGGCCACAATTATAACCGGTTGTGGAAAAGGGGAGACTGCTTATATCCCCCGCATTCCTATCGTGCCATCTGACACTCCGTTTAATTTCCGACGACTACAATTTCCCGTGAACGTTGGCTTCGCCATGTCCATCAACAAGTCCCAAGGTCAAACCTTCAGGGTGGCTGGAATTCACCTGGAAGAATCGTGCTTTTCCCACGGTCAGCTCTGCATTGCGATATCTCGGGTTGGCTCGAAAAATAATTTGTACGTATTTGCACCCAACGGCGTTACTAGAAATGTCGTTTACCCAGAAGCGTTAGTCTGACGAATCTACCTTCCATTTCCTTACGGTGCGCATTGATCCTTATTTCCTGCCTTCTCATGAGCCCGTATTTCTCACTATTGTTTTATTTCAAAATTCTGCTCTCTTAATGCCCACATTTACCACCCTCCGCCGCATACATATTTATTTACTCGCTCATATTTTAATGCCACCTGTGGACACGTTTGTGATGCAGTTGGACAAGCATGCAAAAAGATGTTCTTTTTAATGATGCTAGATTAATTACATTGCCGCTCGGCAGCAAGTAATGTTTGCCACCAACATGCTCTGGCAGAAATTTCCTTTAAAAACCATACGGCTCGCTACTTTTCAGTACTTTGTTTTCTTAGAATAACTGTTGACGCTCGTTGGGCTCTCGTGCTTCGATATATGGTCGGCAGACCCGGTAACCAGCAAGGGTGTACGATGGGCTCATCTCCGGTACTCGGCGATGTTCTCGTGCCCATTGCGATCTTCCCCTCATATGACCACTAGGGTATTGATCAACCGCGATGGCCTCCTCTTGACATGATTCCAACACTTTCAGCAGCAGGACATCGGATTTACGTATACCCGTCGCTCCCCCCTCCCGGCCCCAGCCCCAAGCTCGACAGTTTTTCTCCTTAAAATCCCGCAAATCGGCATTCGAAACTTGACTTATGGAAAATGCCTAAGGAATTTTTTACTGTCTTCCCCTACCCAACGCCGATCCATTTCTGGCAACGCCACAGGTTCTGCATTATAACTATGTACAAAGAAGGAGTTCAAAGGTATTAACTTATGAATTGCCTAAATGAATCTGAAATTAACTTGACATAATCATTTTAAGAAGTTTGCATATGCGGTTTGCCTACCGAAGGGTCAACAACATGTAAGGAAGCCCAAGGTGAGGCCGGGATTCCGCGGTAGTAGTAATATATAATGTTAACACATACCAATATATACACATATGGATACATGTTTATGTAACACAGGATACAATGAGCACAATGGGGTTTAGGCTACGAGGGATCCTTTGTTTTATCGCGTTCTTCCACTAAAACGAGAAAACAAACAAATAAGAAAAACGGTAAAAAGTGACAAACGCAACGCAAAGGTTCAAGTTTCTAGCATCTTGCCCGATATAAACTAAATCGCATCACTGCCATCCGTTAAAGACGCATGGGTTAGCAGTAAGTAGCCACAGGCAGGCACAACGTCGACTGCATTTTTCACAGATAAATAAGGGCTTCCGAGGGTATTGCAGGACCTGCAGCGACTAGACGTTACCTCCAAACAGGAGAAGAACCTCAGACAATGTGCAAAATGTTTACCGATAAAGCATTAGAATGCATCTCCTATTAAGATAGGAGTTGGGTACAATGATGAGGGAATAGCTCAATGGATCAAAGGAAAAGGGACGTACTTTCGTGCACGGTATGGACATGCGTTGTCAGGTCTTCCTTCCGTTTGAAAGAATTGTGACAAATATCGCAAGTAACGTTTTCCAGGCCTAAAACACATAAGAGAAGAGTAATATGCTAAGAAAAATTGTCCTTTTAAAAATGAGGGAAATATGAGGGCGCCAGCCAGTACCAATCATAAAGAAAGGATCAAAACCTTCCAGTCCTCATTTAAGAAGCAACACAAAAATAGCATACACCTACTGCAACGACTAGCACGGCGGGCTGACTTTGATTCTATGGGTAACAGACAAGCAGACGTTGCGAATGAAACGAAAAATGCATTGAAATGAATTTGTTAAAGCCAGAAAAGGCGTACTTTTGTGCATATAATGGATATGCAGCTCCATGGTTGTCCTCCGCGAAAATGCATCACCACATATTTCACATTGGAAATCGCCCAATTCTGTAAAAAGAAAAAAACAAAACAAATTAATTCGTTCACCGTTTCTCAAGTTGAGTACAGTCATAAATATTCCAATTTTACTACCCTCCAAAAGAAAACAACAGCTTTAGTTCTTAGAAAAAAAATAGAGAAAGCATGGCTTGACACGGCGGGTACTTAACAATCTTAAGTGCGCAGGATGTGCATTTGGTTCAAGGAGATGGTTTCCCAAAGACAGCACATTTTTGTCCCGTACGTTCAAAGCCACGCAAGGTTGACAATGTAAACAAACCCAGAGCAGGCAAAAAAACGAGAAGCCCGCAGAAGCGAATAAAAAAGAGGCCTACTGTCGTGTACAGTGCTGACGTGCTCATGCAGGGCTCCCGCTTGTTTGAAAGAATGGCCACAAACATCACACGGGAACATTCGCAGAGCTGAAACAAAAATAACAGAGGAATAGACATTAATTTACCAGTTTCCTTGCTTCAAGGCTCCTTTCAGGTTAACTGTAACTCTACATAAAACGCTGCGGCCTCATGCATTTGCGTATTTTTTGTTCAGGACTCTAAAGAGGACACGGATACTTGGAAACCAAACACGAAAAACACAGATCCTAGAGCAAATAAAAAGACGAGGGACAAGCCCGAACAATGAAACAAAAAGAGGCATACCTTCGTGCACACTGCGGGCGTGCCTCTTAACGTTTAGAACGAAGGTGAGCATTATCGTTAAGTTTAGGGTCATGTTCAAGGTTAGAATCAGGATATGGTGAGAATGATTAGTGGGTGCAAACATATTTTCGACTTATAATGGTAAACTACTTCATTATGTTCAGTAGGTATACTTGTTAACATTTTTTAATATCATTATTAACCCCTACTGGATTAACGGCGAGCGCTTGTACTTTGGGGAATGTTTGCTGACCTCGGGCGAGGTCACCGGGGTGCATATTTTAACATTATTACAAACACCCAGTGGATCGACGGCGAGCGTGTGCAGGTTGGCGGTGTTCTCTGACCGCGGGCGAGGTCATTGAAGGTCACGGCGTGTAAGATGTGAAGTGTTCGCTGACCTCGGCGAAAGTGAGCGCGTGCGAGATTGGGGGTTATAGGTGACCTCGGGTGAGGTCAGTGAGGCGCATTTTAATATTATTACTAAACCCAACTGGAACAACGGTGAGCGCACGTAAGTCGGAGCGGGTGTCCACAGAATTTCGGCGAGATGCTTATGGGGGAGCGGTGAAATGTGCGAGTCGAAGGGTGACGAAAACCGGCGCTCGAACGAACTGCGCGGCAGAAAAAACGGAAGGTATGCCTACTGAACAGAAGGAAGTTATTTTTCATCGAACATTTTTTAGGTCTCACTAAGCGTTCTTGCCCCAGATTATGTAAGGGGTTAATTTTTGGGTTCCTACTAACTGCATGGTTCAGGTTATCGTAGGATTAAAAATATAGTTTAGTTTCAGTATACGCACGTACTTCTAGTAGCAGTATGGTAC
>JAYGXS010002529.1:0-10199 GCA_036362985.1 Ligula intestinalis | reverse complement strand
CCCCCCCCGCCTTTGGCCTTCTTCGGGCGTACGGATGCGTAGGGGACAGAGGTGGTTAGGTATATATACCGTGCAAGTCAGGCTAACTTGGACCAGAGGCCTGCACCATGTCGGGCACATATCGGGCGATCCTCGCCATTTGCTATGAGGATGTCGGACTGTCGTGTACTGCCTGATAGACTTTAGAATTGATTTTTTTCTGGCCTGTTCTGCTCCACAGGGTGAGCGGGCACCACCGCCACCCTCTGGATTTACCCTTTGGTCACGATCCCGCGTTGTTTTATGTGTGTTTGCGTGCTGAAGTCCAAAGTTCAGCCCACGGTGTGTGCTTGAACAAACCGCTTCATGCTTCACCAAGCTCGTATGCGCGCACACATATACGCATGCACCATCTCAATCGCCGTATGTGTCTGCGTAGCCTTCAGGTACATCTAGCAAAATTACAGTCGCTCTCTCTCTGGGTTGTTGTCCATCACAACCTGTATTATAGAGGGATCATGTTACCGGTAAAGACCGCGGAGACTGGAATGACCATTTCCAACTTATTGGCCGTCGTCAGCCAGTCATACCCAGACCCAAATGGTGCTGACAAGTTCCGTTAGCAGTCGGGTGAACGTTCATCAACGGGTGTCAATATCCCCCAACCTAGATCGGCAAAACAACGAGTTCGTGGCTCAATGGTTAGAGCGTTTGACTGTGATCGAAAATGTTGCGAGTTTGAGGCTCGGGTGATGCACCATTTGAATCTGGGTATAGCTGTCTGACGATGGTTAATAAGCCAGAAATGGTCATCGCACTCTCCCTCGTCTTTTCCGGCAATACTCTCTGTCTATACTACCAGCTGATACGGCCACCAGAACCTCTGTGGAGGCCGAAGGTAGATGGAGACAAATGAGTTCCGTTAGCCGTCGGTAAACATTCACCAACGCGAGCATTTATTGTTCATCGCGCGGTACAGCCACCTGTGAGAACTCTAGTTTGGCGCTTGAAATTGAGGCAGAATCGCACGTATCCTGTCCGGTTATGGTGTACACCTTTCCAACAGGCTATTGAGATTCGTATTTCAGTTAATTCCTAGTCCCCACGACTAGCACGACCCTGTTGGTGCGATTCGGTACTACTTGCATGCCAGTTCGACCCTCGCTTATCGCCGATGTCTACTGCGGGCTTTGCGGCAGGTGAGTAGCAAGCTCGGGACTTTCTCTGCATCTACCGCACTCTCTCTTTCCTCCCCACACCCTCATGCTCAATGTCAAAAGAGAGTCGTGTACAGGTGGCTGACGTGGCGTGGCGAAATCCGCATCTGGTACACACCATTACCATACTTCCTGCTCCCCAATAAGCACTTTAACAGAATTTTAACAGAACACCAACAAGAGAATAGGGGCGGTGACAGCACAGATCACGGCTTACGCAACTTGGGCCCCTGCATGCCTCTACGTCTCCATCATACGCTCGCATTAGGCCAGTAGTTGTAGACACCATGACTGGCGTGTGTCACAGACCCCGCTTGCAGGTGAGCCACATGGAGACGAACCGACGAAACACACACAGTCGTCAATTACGTGAGAAGTGCCGGCGTTGGTGGGAGTGCATGTGCGATGCATGCGATGATCTACTGCTAACTTTCGTCAGGCACATGTGGCCACGTAGGTCTACGCAGTGAGTGAACGAGAGTAGGCAGTATGGGCAGCGCTACCGGTCATCTAGTCTTGGTCGAGATCTTCTGTATTGCTCTTATCCATCGTTAGTCATACTCTACAGTGACTTCAGGGTCAGGTCGAAGGTCGTGGGGCGATCTGCTGAATTCAGTAGATTTTGCTCTTCTCAACGTAAGAGACGCGCCAAATCTGGGCCGGCCATGCGACCGACTACCAAGGGTACATACTGTTGTAAGGTTGCCAACAGCAAAAAGGTCTGCCAGTCCCCGACGCTTTGTTTCAATCCCCCGAAGGAGAACAAGGGCACAAGGAAAGACAGTCTTTATTGCGAAATTAATACGGATATTTGAACAAGCAGGCGTTATCAGATCGGACCAATCAGATTGTGCCCTTAATTGAGTAGTAAATCGATTGGCAATCTGATTGATTCATTCCTTTCCGGCAGCCTCGCATGGTGTCGGCTTCTTAAAGGCCGCGTGCATGTGTGGACGGACCGATAGCGTGACGTGAGTGTCTCGCCCGGGCTGCATGTCGGCAAATTTGTTTGAGTGGCTCCTAGCATTTTGACAAAAAAAACATACCTTTGTCGAAATGCGAAAAAGCTGGACAACCTGCGACGATGTGTGCAGTCCAAACTGCGCCTTGCCGTAACCCTTTGGTTTTATGAGTTTCCAATATTTCACATAGTATTTACTGAGAAACCGGAGTTTTATTACCGAAATTTGTAGTCCTAGCAGGGCTATGTTGGATGTGTTTTAGCAGCGGTCTTTTTTAAAGTCCCTCACACTAAATTTAGAAGTGAGGGACGTAAGTCATAAACGCCAGCCCCTCTGCTTTTCCGTGGTGTTCTTACTGTTCGGGCCAAGCCGGAAACGCAAGAAACGGTCCATCATTATTGATTTCTCAGGTGAGGCCAAATATTGAGCAGGGAATCCCCCTGAAGAGGATGGGCGAGACACTCAATTAGTCTTATTCGACAGTCAAAAGAATTGCAAAACACCTGAGCAAGAATGAAAATTACGAGGAGATTTCAAAACCGCTTATGAGAAGAGAAGGCCGAAACAAACATCGGAAACAACTAAGCAGCTTGTTGCTGAGATGGTCAATGCTCAAAACGAGATGACCGAGAGAGAAATCGTTCAGGAATTGGGGATCCTGCAGGTGCCGACGTCACAGTCTACCGTTTCAAGAATCATGAAAAAAATCAATTACTCGAGAAAGCGGTTGTCATTGGTGCCTGTAGAAAGCAATACACCCACACTCATAAACATCCGGAGAATTTATGCGAATGCAATTGCCTTGGTGCCCGATGAAAAGATTACAATGCATACAGGGGTCTATATAAATGCATACAGGGGTATGATGATTTTCTGTCTTTTGATCCTGTCTCTAACCTCTTTTTTAACAACCCTTTGCTTCTTTGCTCGCCCTCCATGTTGGTTGCTTTTTGCCGTTCGCTTTTTCCGATTTTGGTCCGTATGACGCCTCTCTCTCTCGCACGCTTGCTTTTCTTCTTCTTCGTCGCGTCAATTTACCTTCGCCCATGTTCTCTCTTTTTTTTGCCGATGCTCAGAAAAATGCTGGCTCCAACGTCGTCCCATCAGGCCTGTCGTCTCCCAACTGTCCAGAAGACCCGGATAATGCTGACGCGGAGGAGGAGGAGAAGGGTGACCGCAACCATCAAGACTGCGTCCAGCCTGAGGACGCCCCTCGAGTTGAGCAGGTGTCAGCGGAGCTCCCCCCTTCAATGGCCAAACAGCTGCAGGAGTCTTTGGACATCCTCGAGCTGCATTCCTCCACACACACCTCTCCGGTCAAGGGATGTGAAAGTGAGGAGCAGCTGAATGGAGCAGTGGACGTGACTTATGCTGCTACCGGCGCGCAAACTACGTGTAAGTGTCCTGCTTTCTTTTCTGGCACTGTTTTAGGAACAGATTCCTTCGGGTGGTCTTCTCGCCCCAAGCAGGATTTCCTAATCAATCAATCAATCTAGAATCCACCACGGTGCACTTCATTCGGTAGGGGGGTTAGGCAACTTTAAATAATTCAGTTGATTCAGCTGTGAAACCCCTTGTCGAAGAGAGCTTCCCCTTCGTGACAGTTAACGTGCCGACGGGGGAAGCTACTGGCGACGGAATCCAATGCAGGCATGCCTCTCACTCTCGTGCGTACTTTGTTGACGCAGGATCTATCGACATCTTTTTTTCCCGCTCCACAGACCCCTCACCATAGCCTTCAGTTAACACGAGGCAGTGGTTATTTCAGCTTCGTGGTTGCATTTGCTACTTCCTCCCCCAGTTATGTTCCCTGATCGTGCCGCAGGGAAAAAAAAGAGAAGGAAAAAAACACTTTCCCTAACACACCGAACTCGGTCACGGGCGGGGGCGTGGGCGCACGCACGCACGCACGCGGCGAACACATGTTCTCGAAGCTCTCAGTGAGCCTTCCGCTTTCTGGTTCATTATCCTGCCACCCTCCCCCCGTAAACTGATCGCCTTGTCAGACGTCAGTGGGCCGTATAAGCCTGCCGGATTAGCCTGCTTTTGGGATGCTTGTGTCGGTATTTGGCAATGCCCTCCTCCTCCTCCTCCTCCTCTTCCTCCTCAGGCATATACGGTCTCTCCACTCCTCGTCACTTCCCTCCCTCCTCTTGCCTCTTGTCTTCCGCAGTCCGGCGCTCCCAGCAAACCGCAGCGGCAGCAGCACAATTCGGACGTCAAGGTTTCGCTTACGGTGTCAGCGCGCGCGTGCGCATAAAACCGAACTTATTTCGCCTCCGCCTCCTGCTCGCTGTCATGCCTATATTTAGCTCCAACTGCTTCCCATCCTGACCTTTTTTGTGACCAACCGTCACTCTTAGCAGCGGCGGCAGTTGTGGAGGGGATCATGTCCGTAGTCCAGTTTGTGCTGTCTGTTATTCACCGCTCACCCCCCCCCTCCCCCACCGCCGCCTTGCATTTCTGCTGATCCCTTTCAGCCACCACCTTTCACCAGCTCTCTCTTGTGTGTGTGCGTGTTCCGCTATCCTTTCATCTCTTTCTCTCTTCCTAGTTTCAGTACGGTCACTCAACTCCGGTTATTCTTAGAAAGTATCAACGACTCCGTCTTTCTTACCTCTCAGTTCTTCCCGGTTTCACTCCTCCAACACTTACCATTGCGCCACGGGCTCGTTTTCTTGTTATTTTCGATCGAGAACATGCACAATGGTAGCTATGCGCTCACAAATCGGTTGCAGATTTCATTCGTCCCGTCGAACTTCTAACTTCAGGCCCTAGGTGGTCCACCACTTGGGGTTGGATATGGCTAGCAGATGACTATTAATAAGTCAGCAATTTTCATTGTAGTTTCCCTTATCTTTGTCGCTAATGTCTTTCTGCGTGTATATGTAAAGGATGATAGGCAACCTATGGTCCCTGCGACCTGGTGTGCGCTGGCAGCTTTCTTAGATCTGATTTCCTGTCAGTGTCTTCGCTTGCGCTTCCACTGGGTTTATAGGCCGTTTACATGGTTACCCAGTTAACTGGATCTTTCCTCTTTCTGATCCAGAGGACTGAATACCGGCAGTGGGGCCTAGCAAATTTGCGGGCGACATGATGGCCTCGGCCGCGCCAGCCACCTGCGCCCTCCTCCATCCCCGGTCTTCTGGGCTTTTTTCTTGGAATCGAGTACATGTGTGGGAGTGGTGAGAAGTAGATCCTGTGCGAGCCTACTTTCGCTATAATTCAGCTACGGTTCCCACGTCTGCCTTCAGCTAGCTGAAGTTCGTGGTTGACGTCGTCGAAAACGACGGTCGAACTATCAATAGGAAGTGACCGTACGCAGTTTGAAAAGCAGCCACGATGTTAGTTGTCAACATAAAATTCTGCGTATTTCATCAATTTATTCCGGGAAAACAGTGCTTCAAGTATTAATTCAAATGGTTGCAACCGACGGGACCACGGAATCAACGGACGTCTAACCGACAGATTGTAGGCTTGCGTTTCTGTGTGTGGTTGGGTATAACTGACGGCAACAAAACTGGAAGTGGCCATTCCAGTCACCTTGCACCCTGTCTGTGATGTTCTGACGTCTACATATATTTTCAGTAGGCGTGCTGTTTCATGAAATGTTAGCCGAAACTCTGAAATGTCTGTGTTTAGAAAAGCATACTTGAGTAGGATTGGAAATTGTCCAGGATATTTCACTCACGTCAGGATGTCGGCGGCGGCCGCGGCTCTCGAGCGATCTTCTGTCAGGTCTAATCTATGTTACTTTTGTGTGTGAAGGTTATTTCCCCGCCCCCCAGTGAGGCGGCAGACCCGTGTAGCGTTTATCGCGCTCCTCCATTTCCCACGCCACCAACTAACTGCCAGAGCCTGTCAATGAGGTGGTTGGGCGCCATGTGGCGCAGCGAGGATCTATTACTAATTCAAACGCTTACCACCGACGGGACTACAGACTCAACTGACTGAAAGCCTGGAACATCTAACCAACATGCTGTAGGTTTGTGTCTCTGTGTGTGGTTGGGTATAACTGAAGGCCACAAAACTGGAACTGGCCATTCGGGAAATGTTAGCCGAAATTCTGAAATGTCTGTGTATCTTAGAAAAGCATACTTCAGTGGGATTGTAAATTGTCCATAATCCGGTAGCCTAATCCCCCAGGATATTTCAGTCATGTCAGGATGTCGGCAGCGACGGCGGCGGCTGCTCTCGAGTGATCTTCTCTCCGGCTGCCTCCAAAAAACCGGCATGCTCTCTGTCAGGTCTAATCTATGCTACTTTTGCGTGTGGAGGTTATTTTCCCGCCCCCCAGTGAGGCGGCAGACCCGCGTAGCGTTTATCGCGCTCCTCCATTTCCCACGCCACCAACTAACTGCCAGAGCCTGTCAATGAGGTGGTTGGGTGCCATTTGGCGCAGCGAGGATCTATTGCTAATTCAACCGCTTACCACCGACGGGACTACAGACTCAACTGACTGAAAGTGCAGTGAGGATCTATTTGTAGGGGCATTCCAGCGTGCGCACGCACGTACCCGCTGCGGTAGTTATGGCCTCGCGCGCACGTACTCCGCACTCCCCACATAGTGGGCGTGAGCCATTCCGACCTCCTCCAGCGTATCTGTAAATCAAACCGGTTTTCGGCGGCGCAATAAAATCGATTTTTTTATTAGGATGGTTTGGCAGCTTTGAGTAATGCAGTTTACTCAACTGTGAAAACTCCGCTGCCTCGGTGGGAGGATTTGAACCCACATCGGCAGGAAAGGCTTTTCCGCAGCCAACGCTCAACCAGTTGAGCACGAGGGCACGCTGAAAGCCTTGAATTTAATTACACTTGGGTCGATGTACCTGCCCAGCGTACTGCCTTCGTAGCTCAATTGGTAGAGCGTTGGCTGTACTAAAGCCTTCCCTGCTGACGTGAGTTCGAATTCCACCTTCGACATCTCACCAACCTATTGTAGGCCTGAGTCTCTGTGGTTGGGTATAACTGAAGGCTATAGAAGTGGGCATGGCCATTTCAGTCTGTGATGTGCTATATCGTAAAAGGTTGTCCGAAATTCTGAAATACGTGTTTAGAAAAGCATACTTTAGTGGGATTGTAAATTGTCCATAAGCATGTAGCATAATCTGTACTCGGTGTGAGCCGTTCCGACCTACTCCAGCGTATCTGCAGTTCAAACCGGATTTCGGCGCCGCAATAAGATCAATTTTTTAGTAGGATGGTTTGGCAGCTTTGAGTAATGCAGTTTACTCAACTGTGAAAACTCCGTTGCCTCGGTGGGAGGATTTGAACCCGCATCGGCAGGGAGTGCTTTTGTGCAGCCAACGCTCTACCAGTTGAACTACAAAAGCACACAGAAAACCTTGAATTTAATCACACTTGGACTGATTTATCCACCCAGCCTACTGCCTTCGTAGCTGAATTGGTAGAGCATTGGCTGTACTAAAGTCTTCCCTGCTGATATGGGTTCGAACCTCGCTGAGGCCACGAATTTTTCAAAATTGGATGATCTGAATTAATCAATTAAGTTTATGCACCTCCTTTCGATAATCTACGCGCCTGGTTTTCTTCATTGGTATTTGATTGGACAGTTGATCTTTGTGACTTGGGAACTAAGCATATTATTGTTGTTCCAACTAGCATGTACTTTTTGAGATATGGCGGATAGGATGGTTGAGGTAGGCTTTTTGTTGATTTTATGTTCGTGTCCAGAGAGACTGACTGTAGGAGGCTAAGTCGTGGGTATGCTTAGAACACTACAGTTATCACACCCATAGGAAGAGAAGGGGTAAGACAGGTAAAAGTTGTTTACTATGAAGATAAAGGGTTCTTTGGGAACATTTGAACTTTAATAAGTGAATTTTCGTCGCAGGATCCCCTCGTCGTCTTCAGACGTGAGAAAGTGTGTAACAAACAACTAACATTTTTAAACGTTCAGAAAAATCAATATTCATCCAAAGTGTATGCCGATTGGCAGGATTTTTAGTCTGTGCTAGTGGGTGTTACGCGCCTTTCGTCATTTGGCTGTGTTTGGTGGCGCGCGTTGATTTTGGCTTTGAGGTAACTATAGCTGGCGTCTTTTGATGCATGCCTCGCCTGAGTGCATTGCCTCCAGGAATTCACGGCGTTTTCTAGCGCCAACAATCCATGTGTTCTCCCATGCGAATTTATGGCCGGTTTCCAGTGTGTGCATGGCCACCTGGGATAAATAGTCACGTCTTCTGACCGCTTATTGATGTTGGTGTATGCGGGTTGAGGCGCATTTCCCAGTTTGGCCACAGTAAACTGCCTCACAACTGAAATATGGCATCTTGTACACAACCCCTTTTCTTTCAAGGTAGCCAACCCTGTCCTTAGGGTGTACAAGCTGTGGTCGTAAGGTGGTTGCGGGTTGGTGTGCCACTTGTATCTGGTGTTTTTTTAACTACTGTCAATTACTCCTGACATAAACCGGCAAGACAATGAACTCGTGGCTCAATGGTTAGGACGTTAGACTCTGATCAAAAGGTTGCGACTTCGAGACTTAGATGGTGCACCATTTGGGGTTGGATATAACTGCCTGACGACTAATAAGCCAGAAATTGGTCATTCCAGTCTCCTTGGTCTTTACTGGCAATACTATCTGCACATGTTGGTCTGTCAATCCGCGCGAACCAAACCAATTGTATACAAAAAGCCAGTAGTGGTCTGAAGGCACGATGCGCAGCAGACTCGGACCCTGCGCGCGCACATCTGTCTGCTAGCGTGCTGTGGGCGTGACTGCGTAAACGTCATGTGAGGGTCAGTCACTGGCCGCTTGCTCAACTGCTTGGCAAATCGCAGTCTGTGGCGACTGTAATTGGCTGCTCCAGAAGGAGGTAGAGGAGTGTAATCACGTGAGGGCTTGTGGGCTTGGTGCCGGTGGTGTTGGTGTTGGACGGCGCTACATGACCACCGGCAATAACACTTTGGATATAATTGCAAAAAACGTTGAAGAATAGTTTTTTGATTTAGGAGGAAGAAGGCCTTTGTCCGGAAAAAATCTTTTTTTT
Organism: Ligula intestinalis; assembly: GCA_036362985.1. Taxonomy (NCBI): domain Eukaryota; kingdom Metazoa; phylum Platyhelminthes; class Cestoda; order Diphyllobothriidea; family Diphyllobothriidae; genus Ligula; species Ligula intestinalis. The sequence goes on along the minus strand of JAYGXS010002529.1, from coordinate 1,028 downwards.
TCCGTTTTAACGGTATTGAGGACTGCTGATTGACAGGACGTTCTTGAACACTACCTGTAGATGGTTGGATGTTTTCAGTTTTCTCAGTCCATCGCCGATAAAGACATTTTTCAAAATATTTGACTAGCAAAACTGTCAAAAATGTTTGATTTGTTTACTCATTTATACACCAGTACTTGCTAAAGACCCAGACACGTGTTTCGTCCATATTCTGTCGCTGCCAGGGGCTCACCTCTTTGGTGGATCCCCCTGTAGCATTCCCATGTATGCTATCAGTTTTACTTTACTTTCCGAATTGTTGTTTTTTTTAATTTCTTGAGAAATTAATTAAGAACTTACCATGTGCCAAAAGCAGATTTTAACCTTTCAGGATCTGCGATGAATGTGCCTAATTAGATAAGAAGAGAAACCCAGCAAATGTGATGCTGAAAAAAAAAACATTTGCTGTGATATTGCGGGCCGATGAACTTCAGTGATCTCTGAAGGTCAAGCACGCACACGCGCATGCAATATTGCCAAATATTCCTCAGTCATTCGTAGGCCCAGGCCAATGCCAAAGCGTTTGTGCGGTTGACTAACAGTATTCTTTTCTCGCTTAATTGTGAACCGTTTTTGCTCGCTCGCTTGCTAGCAAGCACACTCGTGTCGAACGTTCACCTACCGCCAGCGGGACTCATCTGTCCCTCTCTGCCTTGGGCGCTGACAGCAAGACAACGAGCTTGTGACTCAATGATTAGGGCGTTTGAGTCTGATCAAAAAGAAGGTCGCGAGTTCGAGGTCCGAGTGGAGCACCACTTGGGTCTGGATATGTCTGGCTGACGACGGTTAATAAGCCAGAAGTGGCCGGCATTCCAGTCTCCCTGGTCTTTGCTGGCAATACTATCTGCACGTGTTGATCTATCAATCCGCGCCAAACCAGACTTTACGAACGTGTGAATTCAGAAGACGAAGATGCGATCACTGGAACAAGAGTTTTATTTGCCCTTATCTGCGCATGTCTCAGACCTGTGTACGATTACCTATGACTA